>PVJX010004681.1:0-92227 GCA_004027295.1 Dolichotis patagonum
GAATTGCAAAGGCTATTCACAGAAATCATTAAGGAAAATTTTCCAAGCATACAAAAAGGAAATGATATGCAGATGTATGAAGCATACAGAACGCCAGCCACCTACAACCAAAACAGAGCTACACCCAGACACATAATAATCAAGATCCCAGAAATTCAATATAAGAACAGAATATTAAAAGCCATCAGAGAAAAGAAACAGATCACTTATAAAGGAAAACCCATCAAAATCATGGCAGACTTTTCGACACAGACCATTATGTCAAGAAGAGCTTGGAGTGAAGTAATTCAAGCCCTGAAGGAGAACAACCTCCAGCCCAGATTGATGTATCCTGCAAAACTCTCTCTAGAAATTAATGGAGAAACAAGATGCTTCCATGACAAAGAGGAACTTGGAGAATTTGTGACCACCAATCCCACCCTACAAAAAATACTGAAGGACATTTTAGAGAGTGAGAGAGAAAAGACTATGAGCATTTCAGGAACAATGGCAGAGAGGCCTCAGTGAACGGGACAGACAGTGGAGTGGAACAGAAAAATAGACAACCAATGGCAGAAAAACAGAACAGCAGAAATAAGGCAGAGAAGATTGGCTGTAATCTCTAGTATAGATGGCCTTGAAATATTAACAGAGAAACACAGGCAGAGTAGATCAGGAGATAGGGTCCATTGAGATGCTCTATATAAGGAGGCAGTGGGACCCAAAACAAGCAGTGCACCCTATGGGAGTGAAAGGGGAGGAATTGTCTAAAAAAGGAAGGCAGAGGATATCGTTAATTGGGTAACAAGATTTAAAATTTACATGATTCTCATCACTCTGCTTGGATGGATTACGTGCTGTTCCAGTTTGTCTACTTATGCTAGACTTGAGGACATGGTCAGCTATCCCAAAAATAAAAGGACATATTATGGTAATCATCCCTAGTTTCCTATCAACTTAATCTGAAGCCCTTTATAAATTATACTGTCTTATTATGACTGATCTTATTTGAATCTGGGTTGTTAGATTGCTGCTTTGTATCGACTGGTTTTATTTATATCTGTTATGATTGATAGCATCAAGTCTAAGAGTATAGGCAACTACACTGAAGATGACAAGATTCACTAAGATACCCACTCTGGCTTGATTATTACTTGCTTTTGAAGTCTTATAATGTCTCGAATGCTTTGTTTTTATTAATGTTGTTATATACTGCTGAGACATCATGGTAACCATTGTAGATCACCTTGTATTGCGGTTATATATGACTTTTTTGCTTCATGCTTTTCTAGGAATTGTTTTGTTTTGTTTTGTTTTTCCCTCTAATACAGATAGGATAGATATACATGTAGAAACTCATGCCTGTGTAGAGCTTATAAACAGTTTACAAGAACCAACTATATAACGCATGTTGAAATGAACAACTATTTTGAAGAAAAAGAGACACTACAGTACCCAATGCTGACTCTATAAGTCACAATGTGAAATCCAACAATACTATTGTTCTTTGTTCAAAGTGATTTTAGCTTGTTTTGTTTTGTTTTGTTTTGTTTAAGTTCAACACACATGAAGGTGTAGAGAGCTGTTTTGAAGAGAATGAGAGACACTATGACAGCCATTCTCGGCTTCCCTATTGTCTGGTCTTGAAGACCTGTAATGCTCTCCTCCTCCTGCTCAGATCAATTCCATACTATGTTGTTTCATGTATTCCCTGTATGTGATAATATGGACAACTATTTGTAAGAAAACAAGAGTCAATACGATAGAGAATGAATATCTCCAATTGTCTAGTTTTGAAATTTATGTCCCTTACATTGCTTTCTTGTGACCCACTTTGTTCTGTTTTGTTGTGTTTAATTTTACCCTTTTGATATAATTGCATGTATATTTCAGTAGGTAAGATGGATGACCATATTGCTATTTTTGTCAGATCGTGGAGCAGAACTGTTAACAGTGTCACTGTTTGAATGTCTACTTTACATGTTTTAACTTTGTAATTTGAACAACTATTTCCAAGAAGTCAGTATGTAATTTGTCAAGTAATAATTTCTTAGGTTTCTTTGTTGTTGTTCTTTTCCTTTTTTCCTTGGAATTCTGCATTGTTGATATCCTTTATTCTGTTTTTTTTTCTCTTTAAGCAAAATATAAAAAAAAGGAAAGTAACTAAAAATACTTAGGTATGATTTCTGTCTCAAAAACTAGACAAATCAATAGATTTCAATCAGTAGCAATAATATCATAATCTCTTTGGAACAATGCAAAAAGAAAGCAGGAAAATAGAAATAGGAAATATATAAAAGTAGCTAATATAGACAGATTTAAAAGCACATCTAAAATATTAACCAGAACATTCATTTTCTGTTCAGGTATTAACATGATTTTCTGGCTGAACATGCATAGTATTAAAACAAATGTAAGCAAGTAAGAATGATATAATATAGTAAATGTGGTGGTTGTACTAGGCCTGTTACAGGTTTTAAATTTCATTTTTAGAGAAGTAGGCTCTATAACTAGATTATCTGAGTTTAAATACTAGTTCTATCACTTAGTAGTTGAAAGATGACAACAAGTTTAAGGTTTTATTTTTATTTATTTATTTATTTATTTTAAGATAGGATCTCTCCATCTCTTGGTTTTTTCCCTATTTTTAAAAGATCTATGTCCTGGGCTGGGGTTTTAGCTCAGCCGCATAATCGCCTGCCTGGCAAGCACAAGGTCATGAGTTCGATCACCAGTACCAAAAAGAAAAAGATCTATCTCCTTGTTTCCTATTATGTATCTTTTATTTTGCTCTTTATTTATATTTGGGTTTCTCATATAAAAGAAATCATGTGATATTCAAGTTTGAATATCTGATTTATTTCACTTAACAACATCGCCCAAGGTGCATTCATTTTCCTACAAATGACAGAAGTCCATTCTTATAGTAGTACACTAAGTCCCCAACTTAGAAACATTGAGAACTTTCACAAATTCAAACAGAACTCATAGGCATGAACATTCCTAGATGGGAACAAATCTCAGAAGTAGCTTATGTGTCTGTCTGACATTGTTAGTTATGTGGCTGTGTGCTTACTGTAAAGTGTGATAGTGTGCAGTAGTACAGTACAGCAGAAGTTTACTGAATTTTTCTGTGTGTTTGACTTTTTGACTTACAAATATTCCCCAGAAAAGAACTCATTTGTATTGCAGCAACTTACTGTACTCCATTATGCATAAATGCCACATTTTCTTTATCTATTCATCTATTAATGAACATAAAAGCTGTTTCCTAGATTTAGCAATCATGAATTGTGCTGGTATAAATATAGGTATATATGTATCACTGTAATTGATATGTTTAAAACATTCTGGAAGATACCTAGAAGGGGAAAAGCTGGTTGATTGGAATTTTTGGTTCTAGATTTTTAAAAAATCTCCATACTGATTTCTATAGTGTTTGTACTAATACATTTTTAATTTTTTTATTCTAAGACATAAATTAACCATTTTTTTCAGCAGCTGAGTATTCATACAAATCTTCTTTTCAGGACATTTGGCTTCTCAACACAATCCTGGCCAAATAAATCTAACTTGAGAAATCTTTTAGGAGGCTGATAAATGTGTTTGCATGTGTTTTGCATGTCTTATAGTCCAATAGTTAATACATTTATTCCAAAATTAAGTAACACATCTCCTCCATACCATTTAAACTATTTGCCCAAATTTAACCTAAGCATGAACATATACTTAATGTTATAAGACCTCACTAAATGTAAAAACAAAAAAATTCCACCAATTTCTTGTTTTTAATATTCAGCTTCTGAGCTTACAGAAATTCTCACAAGCATGAATGCACAGAAGTGTTATGAAAGTAAGAAAATGCAATATCCTGAGAAAACATAAAGAAACTAATAAAAGGTGAACTGTTAAGTCAATGAACACATTGAATGAATATTAAATAAATACTATTAAAGCATGACTTCAATTCCAAAAATAACATGGCAACATATAAAGATCATAAAAGTCTATTTGAGTAGTCTCACTGAAAACATAACATTCTTATTGTCTGTTTTCTGAAATTATGCATGTTAAGAATAACTTCCAACTAAATTATCTTTGCATTCAAATTTACTTTGAGTCAAAGTTCTGTTCTAAGCACTGTTAATGCAATATTAAACCTTTCTAAGTTAATATTTATTTATAGCCAAGCAAACACAAGTAATCACATACAGTGCTGTCTTTAATCAAATGGGAACCAATTTCATAAGTTTTGCTTAAGTACATTTTAAGCTTGCAACTGGGGTTGATATTAAGTAAGGAAACATAGGCATTACATTTTCATGGAAGTTTCATTCAGTTTCCATCTCACCAGAATTTTCAATTTCTGTAACCAACCACAGAAAAAGTCAGCAGTAGGCAAAGTACAGTAAATATACATGGGACTTTAAGTTTACAGCCATATAGCTTACTTCTGAGATTAGATAGTTACCCTGCTAAGGGCCAAATGGGAACAAGAGAAAAAGTTGGAGATACACAATCTGTCTCAGATGACACTCATAGAATGGAGAGGTCTACTTACTCCAGAACATACACAGGCACACACATGTACATATGTACACACACACCAAAGAATGGAAACTTGGTATTTTTTCAAACTATGTTTTCATAACTTCTTGCTGCAAACACACATAGGCTCAATCCATAATGAAAATCAGTTTTAGAGAAAATAGAAATAACAACATTGAATTTGCATAACATAAGACAAATGGATGTCTTCATACATTACATTATGTTTCTTATTGGAAGTTAAAATTAACTTTTATAATGCTTAATTATGTATTTTCCCCAAACTAACATAGCCTACTTTACTACTATGTTAGGATACAATTTTAGATAGTAGCCATTAATTCAAATTCAAATTAAACATGGGAAGTCAAATTATGAAGCTATTCCTGAAAATGCCAATTTCCAATCCTATTACATTACATGTAATAGTTCATGAATGCTTCTGCTCACAATTTGATTCTCAAACAAAAACATTTGATAAAATTCTAGTCACAAACTCCACATCTAGTCACAAATTCCACATACGGCGACAAACACAAGCACAACCATCTTCCCCAAAATTGTAAAACAAAGTAAGTTAGTGAACCAAAGTACCACTGTGGTTTTAAAGTTTGAAATGACAATCTCAAAGAAATATATTAATAGAAATACTTTGTATAAGATTGATTATATTTTATTTTTTTCCTTAAATTTTAGTATTTTCTCTATGAGTATTCTCCAATTTTAATAGGATTTTGACTCTAAGGATATGATTAGAAAGATCATTTTATTACCATGACTGGGAAAGAAAAATATTGCAATGAAAATCCAACCCTTAGACATGCCTAGCATCCATCAGTTCCCACAAAATTCAAACAACTCCACTAGAGATGGATACATCCTCTCCCTGAACCAGTCTGCCTTTAAACCTGTTTTCTGTACCAATGATGTTTTTGCTCAACACTCACCTGTGATTTTTTGCAGCAAAGGTGACAATTCAGACTCCTCACAGAAGACTTGAGCCAGTGCTTTCTTCACTTTTTCTTCAGCTTCTCCCAGGTCTTTGTCCACTGTAAACTCTCCAGAGACAGAATAAATGTATATGAGGAGGATCAACAGATCCTCGGGGCCATAGTCATCATTGGTCCTCTGAGTTGATGGCTTACACATGGGCAGCAACTGATTTAACACAACAGACAGCCCTGACTCCCCAATGCTCTGAAATAGAATACAATAATATGAAAATATATCAGTCTCATACAGAAACATAACTTATGCACAACATTAATCAAGGATAGCCTGTACACAAGCCTATGATGTTCATTGACCCTACTCCTTTTTATTGGTGTGTTTATTTATCCTGGAGAGACTACTGCAAAAACTCTGACACAAGAGTTTTTGTTTTGAAAGGCATAGTTTATAAAATGGCTAGTAAAGTTGCAGTCCCTTAAATGTGATCTTACTATTGTTTAAATAAGAGTCCTTAAGTTTAAAAATAAAAATGCAAGCACTTTAGATACTTGTAAATAATGTAATTTTAAATAAAAATTTGTTAAAACAATATGATTTAAACAACAAAGATAGCAGGTTTATCCTTACAAATGAAGCTAACCTACCTTCAAGGGAATCACCTCAGATTTTATAGAATATTATTTTTAATATCCTCTATTTGGGCAAGTATATATTAGAATATTTTTTATAACAGCAAAAAGTCATTTTCTGCTAACTCTGGTGACTAGAATAATGGATCAAACTAGATAATGTTACTTACGGTTCTAGAGTTCTTTAGATACATTGAGGGTAATTCAACTTAAAATTTAAAAGAAATATTTTCAGTTCTCCACCAATTTCTTGAGTGCTATTTTGCAGACAATTTCAAAATGTAAGAATAGTGCTACATTTCTGTAGTAACTTTCAACTATACTCATTTGTAGCATAAATTCTGAGATTCTGAGCATAAATTTATAGCATAAATTCTGAGATTTTTTGATAAACAGATAAACAGATAATCCTCATTTTAAATAATGTAATTTAATAAAATAAATTACATAATAAATAAATAATAAATAAATAATGTAATTTAATAAAATAAATTACATAAATAAAATTGAGGAACTGTTCATATTGATATTCAAATCTGAGGCCGAAATCTCACAACTTGCAACTTGTATTATTCACTCAGAAGTATCTCCTGCACACATACTATGTTCCAGCTACTGTTCTAGGTCTAGGGATGCAGCAGTGAACAAAACAAATTCTCTACTGTCATGGAGTTTGTACTCTACGGGAGAAGCAGACAACTTAAAAGATAAAGAAATAAAATATGCAGTATATTAGACATTTGGAAGTGCTATGGAAGAAAATAAGGCCAGAGAGGAAGATAAGACCCTAGGAAATATATATTGCGTGCACAGAATGCACCATTTTATATAGAACAAGTAGTGTCAAAAAATGAATACTGGGCTAGAGAAAGACCTGTAGAAACTTTTCTTTGAAGAGAAAGTTAACAGCAAACAGCTGAATATTGTTTCATACTGAGATTATAACCCTAAATGAGCTTTTCTAGTCATTTCCATTATTGGATAAATTTGGATGGATTATGTCAAGGTTAAGATTCTCAATTACATGTATTTCATACAGAAAACACCAGCTGTTCCATTTATTTCCACTGAATATCTTGGATGTTCATGATGTACCGAACAAAAAATCCTAAGTCTTTCGGACTAGATAAGGTAAAAATGGAAAAGAACAGAGTTGTTTTGTTTTCTTTCCTGGTATTAGTGACAAAATATGATTTAGCAAGTACAAACACACATGCTCCTCAAAAGCAATAGGGGCCCAAAGCTTTGGAGGCATCCTAGAACAGTCTGATAGCTCAGAAGTGTCTGGAAAGGAACCCTCAAGGGTCCTTTCTTTGCTTTACAAGCTGCCAAAAGTAATTTAAAGAAAAGCAGCCATGTGGCTGGCCTGTTAAAAAAAAGAAGGTTACAGCTTGCATTTTTGCTTTTTATTCTATCATCAGCTCCTTGGATGACAATAAGCAGATTCTTTCATTGCTTCATATCCCATTTCTAAAAAGCAGGTGTACACATAAAATCTCTATTCTATGAACCCTCATAGTTTTCTCCCAAGAACAGAGGATTTTCTAAAAAGATAGTTTAAAAAAATAAACCGGAGCAAGATAATCATCAAAATCATTTGTAAAAATTCACTCACTAACATCTGGCCTTCAGGACTTCATTTTGAAGTTGCTGGCCCATGATATGTTCAGGAGGGCAAAGTCCCAATGAGCGACATTCTAGCAGACTTCTGTTGTACACACAAATTTCTAAAATTACATCCTAAATCTGCTTAATGCATCTTACCAAGTCAATAACTGAATTTAATACAAAGTCAAGAACAGTGACCAGTTTGAAAGAGGCAAGAAACATAATAGAAATTCAAAAAATTCTGTTTCAGAAAGCCAGATTCTAGACCTGATTATTCTACTAACTAGTCCATTAACCTGTTATGATATCTACTTTAAAATGCCATGCTCTGAATTCAGTAATGTAGCTGGACAAAGTCAACACTCAAAACTCAATAGCCTTCCTGTACACAAATAACAAACTCACTGAGAGAGAAATCAGGGAAACAACACCTTTCACAATAGCATCCAAAAAAAATGAAATACCTAGGAATCAATCTAACAAAGAACACAAAAGTCCTTTATATTAAAAACTACAGTACTCTGAGAAAGGAAATTAAAGAGAGTATTAGAAAATGGAGCGATATCCCGTGCTTTTGGGTAGGAAAAACAAATATAGTGCAAATTGCCACACATCCAGAATTGTTACAAATATTCAACGCAATCCCAATAAATATTCCAATAGCATACCTCACATAATTAGGGAACACAATCCTAAAATTCATCTGGAACCAGAAGAGACCTATAATGCTAAACGCAATCCTGGGCAACAAAGACAAGACAGGGGCATCACTGTCTCTGACTTGAAATTATACTATAAAGCGACTGTGAAAAAAAAAACAACCCAAAACAGTGTGCTACTGGAAAAAAAAAAGACCAAAGATCAGTAGAATAGGTTAGAAGACACAGAAACAACTAAACAACTGCAGACACACTAAACCACCTTATCTTTGACAAGAGTGCCAAATGCATTCACTGGAAGAAAGACAGCTTCTTTAATATAAATAGTATTGGGAAAATTGGCTGTACACATGCCCAAGATTAAAACTGGACCCATACCTTTCATCGCGCACTAAGCTAAAATCAGAATGGATCAAAGATCTTAATATTAAAAAAGAAAAATTAGATTGCTGGAAAATAGAATAGGTAAAACTCTTGAAGACATTGGTGTAGGCAAAGACTTTATGAACAAAACCCTGATTGCATGGGAATTATCACAAAGAATCAACAACTGGGATCTCACTCTATTGAAAAGCTTTTTCACAGCAAGAGAAACCACACACAGAATGAAGTGACAATGTACAACGTGGGAGAAAACATTTTCAGCTGTCCGTCAGACAAATGATTACTATCAAGGACATATAAAGAAATGAAAAAAAAAATCAATCCTCTCAAATGTAAAGACCTAAACCAAAAATGGGCATCTGAGATGAATACACAATTCTCAGATGAAGAAATACAAACAGTAAATAAACATGTGAAACAATGTTTAACATCAATGGTCATTTGAGAAATGAAAATTAAAACAACACTGAGATAGCAACTGAGGTACCAAAACCACTTAATGCTTGTTTGTTTGATTGACTTCATAGGTCTAAGACCCATAGTCTGAGCATCTGTTAAGAGGATAACAAGCCAGAGATTTAGTTCAGTGGCATAAGTGCCTGCCTGGCAAGCATGAAGTTGCGAGTTTGAGCCCTGATTTTAAAAAAAAAAAGGATAAACACATGCAGTATAGAAAATATGGGGGATTTCCTTGTGTCTTATTTTTTAAATCCAGTATTATAATCAGTGTTGTGTTTTGCCCCATTTTACTGTTTTGTTTTATTCAATGTTCTGTTTTGATTGGTTTTATTGTGTTCTGTTTAGTTTGATTTTATTATATTTGAGGGTATGGGCAGCAATTTTGAAGATAACAAGAGGCATTATGGTAGCCATTGTGGGGGAAAAAAAGTAACTTCTCCACCATTAGTGGAAGTGTGGAGTGTGGGGATTCCTCAAAAAACTAAGACTAGAGGTCCCATTTGACCCAGCTACTTCCCTTCTGGGTATCTTCCCAGAAGAAATAAAAACATCATACCACCACAATATATGTACACCCATGTTTATAGCAGCACAATTTGTAATAGCTAGACTTTGGAAACAATCTAAATGCCCATCAACTGAGGAATAGATAAAAAGATATGGTACTTTTATACAATGGAGTAGTACTCAGGCATAAAGAAGGATACATTGGATACTTTTATAAGTAGATGGATGCAAATTGAGACCATACTCATAAGTGAAATAAATCAGACATACATGTGCAAACTTCATATTGTTTCACTAGTGTGAGAAGTTGAAAGAAACAACATCTATATATACAGTTAAGATAGTTATAATACTGCTTTCTCTGAGTTCACTGAAAAGGAAGATTTTTGCAGCTACTGTTCGGACAATTGAATGCTGATGTCCTATGCTCTGGGTGAATGATTTCAGGATGAAAATGTGCAGTGTATATACCATTGTTGCTCCATGATTGATGTGTTTCAAAATTTAGTTTTCTTTTTCTTGTTTTTCTCTTTGAAAAAAAATTTTTAATTAGAAAAATTTTTAAAAATGTATTTTAAAATGCCATGCTCTGACTAGGGGAAGCAGAGCAAAATAGTCACATTATGTCCACAGCTCCACTTTCTCCCTATCCCTCTTTTTGTTTATTCGTGGTAGCAGATGGCAGCAATTTATACTCTTATTTGGTTAGTTAGCAAAATATAAATTTTCAAAACAGGAAATCTTTACATACAGATGGACTGCTAGAGAAGTAACTGTAGGAACACATGTAACATGGGTTGACATATATTGATGTATTTGTGAACTCTGTCCACTGAGATGACCAAAAAGCCATGTCACTTCATAGTCAATGAGCAAACCAAGTAGTCAGACTATAGTTTCTAATGTTCTTCAATAAAAGGAATCAGAGGTTCCAAAAGAAAAGATGAATTCTGCGCTCTCCAGCCCACAGAAGATTTGGTGCTTTGCTGGGAGACTGGTAAGACCCCCACTCCACCTCCCAATCACCAAAGAATGCACCAGGAGGCCCCTCTGGGCCTATCCAGGTGCCACCCAGTGACTCCTAAGCTGACACGAGTTGCATGCCTTCGGCCTGGCAAGCCGAAAGTATATGCAGCACTCTCTGGCCCACAGGGAAGCTTTGGTACTTTGTTCCGAGACTGGTAAGGCCTGTCTAGTGACACCAAGTGGCTGAAACCATCTAGTAAGGTTTGTCTAAGTACCTCCACTCACACTGGGGAAACTCCCTACAATAGGGATAGATATTCTCAACGCAACAAACAACTGAGACCTTGCATTCGGCTTCCCCAAGGGAATATAGGACAACAACAAAACGAAAGAGCAAAATGCAATCTAAAATCTTGAGCCCATCCCAAGAAAGCCTAAGAGACATGGACATGGAACAAAAGGTAAGCTATACACCTGAAACTTCTGAAATGATAGCAATTGAAGTAAAGAAACAACTATGGGAAGCTATAAAAGAACTCAGATCAGAAATAATCTCCAAGTTAAAAGAAGAAATGATAAATGTAATGAAAGAAATGATGACCACATCTAAAGAAGACATAGTTAAAAAATTAGAGGAACAAAACAAAAAGATGGAAACCTTAATGAACAATATCAGAATAAAAGAGCTCAGATCAGAAATAATCTGCAATGTAAAAGAAGAAATGATAAATGTAATGAAAGAAATTATGAACACATCTAAAGAAGACATAGTTAAAAAAACTAGAGGAACAAAGCAAAAAGATGGAAATCTTAATGAACAATATAAGAAACAAACAGAATTCATGAAGCAAATTCAAAGAGATATACAGGAAATAAAAAATTCCATCAAAAGTTGGTAAAACCACCTCAACAAAAATGAAGATAGAATTTCAGATGTTGAAGACAAGATTGCAGCTACTGAACAGGAAAGGAAAGATCTTTTAAAATTAACAAGGAATCAGGAAATAACAATTCAACAGATACAAGATGATGCAAAGAAGAACAACATAAGACTGATAGGTATACATGAAAAAGGTGACAACACAAATGATATCAAGGGGCTATTTATAGAAGTAATAGGTGCAAATTTCCCAAACATGAGGATGGAAACTGACATACAGATCAGTGAAGTACACAGAACTCTAAAGAGCCATAACCAAAATAAAACTATACCCTGACATACAATAACCAACATCCAGAAATCCAACAAAAACCAGAATATTAAAAGCTGTTAGAGAGAAGAGACAGATTATCTATAAAGGAAAGCCTATCAGAATCACAGCACAATTCTCAACACAAACAATGAAGTCAAGAAGAGTATGGAGTGAAGTATTTCAGATCCTAAAGGAAAACCACTTCCAACCCAGACTGATGTACCCTGCAAAACTGTCCTTCAAAACAGATGGAGAAATAAGATACTTCCACAACAAAGAACAGCTGAAAAACTTCATGATCACCAAACCAATCCTGCAAACAATACTGAAAGACACTCCAGACAGACATAAGAAAAAAAACCACCAAACAAGGCAAACAATTAAACAATCAACAGCAGAAAGATAACATGTCAAAATAACCCAAATATATTTCAGTTATAACCACTAATGTAAATGGCTTCAATTCACCAATTTAAAGAAAGAGACTAGCAGAATGGATCAAGAAACAACATCCAACTATATGCTGTCTACAACAAACCCATCTAACCCAAAAGGAAACTCATAGACTGAAAGTCAAAGGATGGAAAACAATATTCCAAGCAACAGAAACCCCCAAAAAGCAGGGGTAGATCTTCTGTTTGTAGACAATGTGAACTTCAAACCAAGAATGATCAAAAGTGATAAAGAAGGTCACTATATACTAGTTAGGCAAGACTTCAAGAGGAAGAGATAATAATCTTAAATATATACGCACCAAATTTCAGAGCACCCAGCTATACAAAACAAATATTAACAGAAATAAAAAATCAAATAAGCAATAATGCAATTATAGTGGGAGACCATAACACCCCATTGACACAATGAGACAGGTCAACTAGACAAAAAATCAGCAAAGAAATAAAAGAACTGCATCACACCTGTGAACAAATGGACTTGGTGGAGGTACATAGAGTGTTTCAACTAATAACATCAGAATATACATTCTTCTCAGCAGCACATGGGACATTCTCTAAAATAAACCATATAGTAGCCCACAGAACATGCCTAAGTAAATGCAAAAGAATTGAAATTATCCCATGTATGTTATCAGATCATAGTGGCATGAAACTAGAAATTAATGACAAAGAAACTGCAAAATATTGACAAATGTATGGAAATTAAACAATACACTCTTGAGCAATGAATGTATCACAGAAGAAATTAAAGAAGAAATCAAACAATATCTACAACCAAATGAAAACACAAATACAACTTACTGGAACCTGTGGGATGCAATGAAAGCAGTCCTCAGAGGAAAATTTATTGCGGTGAATTCCCACATCAGGAAAACAGAACAAACACAAATAAACAACCTGATGTTACACTTCAAACATCTAGAAAAAGAAGAGCAGGTCAATCATAAAGCCAAAAGAAGGGAGGAAATTATAAAGATCAGAGCAGAAATCAATGCAATAGAGACTAAGAAAACAATACAAAGAATCAATGAATCAAAGAGTTGGTTCTTTGAAAGACTAAATAAAATTGATCAGTCCCTAGCCAACCTTATTTTAAAAGGAAAGAACAAACTCAAATTCTTGCCACAAGGAATACAAAGTGTGAAATCACTTCAGACCCTGTGGAAATACAGAAGATCATCAACACCTATTTCAAAAACTTCTACTCTCATAGGTTCAATAACACAGAAGAAATTGACAGATTCCTAATTCCTAATTACCAAAGCTGGATCAAGAAGATGTAAAACTGCTGAATAACCCAATTTCTATTACTGAAATTGAAAATGTAATTAAGTCCTTGCCAACACAGAAGAGCCCAGGCCCAGATGGATTCACTGCAGAATTCTACAAGAAATACAAAGAAGACTTAATTCAGACACTCCTCAAACCCTTCAATGAAATTGAAAGGGAAGCAATTCTTCCTAAGTCATTCCTGGAAGCAAATATTACTCTAGTTCCAAAACCTGAGAAAGACCCAACTAAAAAAGAGAACTAAAAACCAATTTTCCTAATAAACATAGATGCAAAAATTCTCAATAAAATATTAGCAAACAGGATACAGCAAATCATCAAGATTATTCACCCCAACCAAGTGGGATTGCAGGGATGGTTCGACATACGTAAATCAATAAATGTAATCCACCATATCAATAGAGCCAAAAATAAGAACCACATGATCATCTCTATAGATGCAGAAAAAGCTTTTGATAAGGTCCAACACTCATTCATAAGAACCTTACAGAGAATTGGAATAGATGGTCTTTACCTCAATATGATAAAGGCCATCTATGACAAACCTACAGTCAGTATCATATTAAATGGCCAAAAACTGAAAGCCTTTACCTTAAAATCAGGCACAAGACAAGGATGTCCCCTATCACTGCTCCTATTCAATATAATAATACAGAGATCATGGAGTAAATAGCCAGCACTAAATAAATATAGGGTGCCTTTGTTATTACTGTCATTTTAACCTTCTTTTTTGGCCAGATAAAATAGTATACAGGTTGAAAGTGCAGGCTCCACTGTTGAAGTTCCAGCCCTAGTTACATGAGTGTTGTACTCAGTCTCCCCGAGTATATAATGATGACAATAATCCCGACAGGGTTAATGTGAGGATTAAATAAAATAATAGAGGTAAAGCACTTGGCAAATAATCTGGCATAGTTTAAGTGACAAATGAGACAGAATAACTTGAATTTCCATATTAATAAGAAGAAATTTTTCAGAGATGATAAAATCCGTCTTAGTAAATGAATGTAGACTAATTTGCAGTGTAGGGCTACACAGGTAGAAAGGGAAAGATGTAATGGCCTCCATTATAAAGAGATAAGTAATGCATAAGAATCTCATGTGTCAGAATGTCTCCTTAGCGTGAGTAACAGATACGCTTTTAACGTCTGTAAGATTTGCTGTGTCCCACTGTTCATAGATAGGAAGATACAACTACAAGTACAAACACACTCATGCACCTTATCTTTGATAAAGGAGCCAAACAGATTCACTGGAAGAATGATAGTCTTTTTAATAAATGGTGCTGGGAAAACTGACGTTCCATATACTGAAAACTAAAACTAGACTCATGCCTATCACAAGGTACTAAGCTAAAGTTAAAATGGTTCAAAGATCTAAATATTAAAACTGAAACACTAAATCTCCTGGAAGACAAAGTAGGTAGAAATCTTGAAGACATAAGGGTATGTAGAGAATTCATGAACAAAAATCAAATTGCATGGGAAATACTTCCCAGATTCAATAACTGGGATCTCATCTTATTAAAAAGTTTTTGCATGTCAAAAGAAATCGCCAACAGAGTAAAAAGGAAATCCATGAATTTTGAAAAATTCAAAATTCAAAAATTGAAAAATTCAAAAGTCAACTGTCCCTCAGACAAAGGACTTCTCTCTAGAACATATAAAGAATTAAAAAAAAAAATCAAACACCCAAAATGCAAAGACCCAATCCAATAAAGGGCATCTGACATGAATACACAGTTCTCAGATAAAGAAATATAAATGGCAAATAAGAATGTGAAAAAATGTTTGACGTCATTGGTCATTAGAGAAATGCAAAATAAAACCACACTGAGATTCCACCTCACTCCAGAAAGAATGGCCAGGATAAAGAAAACTACCAATATCAAATGCTGGAGAGGCTGTGGGGAAAAACAAATTCTTCTGCGCTGTTGGTGGGAGTGCAGACTGGTACAATCAGTGTGGAGGTCAATCTGGAGATTCCTCAAAAAGCTGAGATTGGAAGTCCCATTTGACCCAGCTTTTCCATTGCTGGGCATATTCCCAGAAGAACTGAAAGCATCATATCACAGTGATATATGTGCATCCATGTTTATAGCAGCACAATTTGTAATAGCCAGATCTTGGAAACAACCTAAATGTCTATTAACTCAGGAGTGGATAAAAAAGATGTGGTATTTTTATACAATGGAGTACTACTCAGCTATAAAGAATGATCACATTTAGATATTTATAAGTAAGTGGATATAACTTAAGACCATACTCATCAGCGAAATAAATCAAACTCACATAAGTAAATACTGTATTGTCTTCCTGAGTGTAAGAAATGGCAAGAGTGAATAAGATATGAAATCCTCAATAAGTACAGTGAAAGGGTAAGAATCTGCTTAAAGGGGAAAAATAATATCTCAGGGAAAAGGAGGAAAAATAAAAAGATAGGGAAAAGAAAAAATATCTAAATTTGTATAAACACACATCAAAGTGTGTTTTTTTTAGCTAAGAGGAATTTGCTACAAATGCTACAAATTCTGTAAGTTCGTAGAACAAAGCAGTTAATATTCATAGGATTGGAACAATTTTGCATGTTTGTGCCAGGTGAACTGAGGAACTCTTGAAGATCACTATGTAAAATATCAACCTTAGTTCTGTTCCTACCACCATGTTTTGAAAGCCTATATCATTATTGTTTTGAGCTCTTTGTTATTGTTATTTTTCTCTTTTGTCTCTTATTTTTCTAGTAATCTGTTTTGTTTTGTTTTTTTCTGTTTTGTTTTGTTTTTCCTTCTAAGGCAGAAAGGATAGGCATACATGTAGAGGCTTATACATGCCTAGAACTTCTCCTAAACAGTTTATGAGAATCAATTATAGTATGTGTGATGAAATGAACAACTACTTTGAAGAAAAACAGACATTATGGTATCTATTGCTGATTTTGTATCATCATGCTATGAAATCCAGTAATGCTTCTGTTCTTTGTTCAGCGTGATTTTAGTCTGTTCTGTATTGTTTAATTTCAATATACATGAAGGTATGGATAGCTATTTTGAAGAGAACAAGAGACATTGCAGCTATTGTTAATTTTCATATTATCTGGTTTTGAAAGCCTGTGATGCCTTCATTACTCTGTCTTGATCTGTTTTATACTATTTTGTTTTGTATGAATTCATTGCATGTGAAGATATAGACAACCATTTAGAAGAAAACAAGAGACATTATGGTAGCCACTGTAGATCTCCTGTTGTCTTGCTTTGAAATCTGTGTCACTTACATTGTTTTCTTCTGATATATTTGTTCTGTTTTGTTATATTTAGTTTTACCCTTTTTTAAAATAAAAAAAGAAAAGATGAATTCTAAGGATGCATAGGAAGTATATAAGAGGACCTCAGAAAGTCCAAAAGTGTTCAAAAAACAAAAGACTAGGCACATTTCAAAAGGACACATGAGCAAACTGAAATATGTCCATGAACAAAGATAGACCAAGTTGCACAACAAAATGAATAAAGTAATATTCACTTATAACACAAAGTATGCAATAAATACTGTCAGTCTAGATCGATATGAGTAAGTGACTGAATTAATAAATTCAAATGTGGGAGACTAGACAAATCTTTTTATAGAATTCTAAATAACTTTATGTAGATTCTCACCCCCTCAAGAGGTGGAGTTTAATTTTCCCTGCCTCTCATATATGGGCTGCATGTAGACCTGCTTCTAAAAAATTGAATATGGAACGGAAAGAATAACTTCACCTTAACTAGGAGATCAAGATTACTATGATTAGTCCTAAGTTACATTGATATCTCCAAGAATGGCACTTCATTTTCATAGTGCTTATCCCCAAACCGCATAACTTCAGTTTAATCATAACAGCAACAACAACAAAAATTAGACAAATCCCAGTTGTGGAATATTCTATAAAATACCCAGCTAGTACTTCTTAAAATTGTCAAGGTCATGAAAAACAAAGAAGACTGAAAACCAGTCACACAGCAAATGAGACTAAGGAAACATAACTACTAAAAGTAATGCTACCGTGGGTAAGACGATAGAATAGCAAAAGGACCTTTGAAGAGAAAAAAACAGAGTTTTAAAAGAGTTCTGAAAAACATCTAGAGTTTATGGTTAATAGTAATGTACTTGTATAGGTTTCTTAGTTTTAACAAATGTCCTATAGGTATATAACAATAAAATGAGGCATATACAGAAAAACTGCACTACTTTGGTGACTTTTCTATAAATCTAAAACTATTCTTAAAAATGCTTATTGGGAAGACAAGGCAAGGAATCAAGCTTATAATATAAATTCATGTACATTTTGGTTTCTTTTTTTAACAGACTATGCAAATTCCAGGAAAGAGAATTTCAACTCAGTGTGAGGAAGAGCTGTTTACAACTAGAGCTATCAGCTGAGATAAGGGACTGACCCAGGAGCCAGTTAATTCCCTATCACTGACAAAGATGGCCAAGGTTGTCATCTGGCCAGGATGCACAGGGGGAAGGGACCCTGTGCCATCTTGGCTTGGAAGGGAAACTAGGCTCTCTGGTGCTGTCCAAAAAAGTATGACTGTACACCACTGGATGGATATCCATTTCTAATCTTCTCTGCTCTCAAAATAGAACCTCCACAAGAAGGAAGAAAAAAAGATCAAAGACTCCTTAGGTTGAGACCTTTTTAAAGGCAGAAGAAGGAATATCAACAGGACTAATAATGAGGGTGTAGGAGTAAGACCATTTGCCTAGGTTTGAATCTGCCTTTAATACTAGGTGTATCACCTTGGACAAATTATTTAACTTCCTCAACCCTCAATTTTCTCATCTTTAAAATGAAAATAATACCATAAATCCCTATTAAGAAATCTTATATCATAGACAAGCATTTGCATAACATTGGGACAAATTGTTTACTATTTTGTGATTTAAAATAATTCCAGCACAGGGCAGTCTTGTAAGGACTCCATCTTTTCTGAGAGCTAATGTAGTAGAAGATATTTTACCTCATTTAAGAATATGGAATAATATATTTTTGCTTCATTAGGTTATGTTGAGGATTTAATAACAGAAGCAAATCATACAGCATAGAGCTAGCACATAGCCTCCTAGCAATATAAACGATTACTACCATTTACCACTGTATACGGTTCCATGGGCTCCTTTCTAACCCAGCAGAACCAGTTAAGATGATTGGTAAGGGAATGACATACATACATACCTTCTAGGAATAGGAAGTTGATAGTCTCAGAGAAGAGAAAGGCAACATACACATTTAAAACCACATCATGGATCTTAACTCCAACAGTCAGTAAGAGGTCAAAGGGAATATAAACATTATTAAATGCTGCAATTGGAAAAAAAAAAAACCATGCATAGCAAACTACCACCAAAGTGGGGAAAATAGCTTCTTTGTAAAGTACCTGGGATTAAGTTTCCCATTCACTTTTATATAAATGGGCCCACTAGTAGGTGGCGGTGGACTGTAGATGTGCCTAGAGTGTCAAAGGCTTTTGTTTATCTGCAGTCTAGGGTTTCTGTTATTCTTGAATCGGTCCCCAGTAACTTCATACAAAGACTCGCTATAAAATGCATGTCATCTCTAGAAAAGCTGACTTTTTGGCTGACTTAAAAAAAAAAAATAAAAACCTCTGCAAAGTTGAGAATCAGACTCTTTTCTGGCATGAAGAGTGTATCCCATATGGCTGCAGGGAAGGCCAGGCTGGCTGCACACCTGCTCCTCAGAGGACAGAGCTTGAAGACAAGGAGCAATGAGCCACTGTAAGCTGCAGCTTGAGAATCCACCTCTGCCACTCCTCCTACCCAAAGTGTGTGTAGGTACCAGGGATACTGCTAGTTCGGAGCTGAGAAGGGCCCAAGGTCCTTCTATTGCAAAACATCACTTGCCAGAGACTCAGCCAAGGCTTTAAACTCCCATAACCAAAGCTATGCTGTTTCTTTGGGAAATGGACTTGTTTTTTTTATACACCCTGACAAAATGCAAAAATGTAAATTGGGAGCTGGACCAGATGGCACACATCTGTAATCCCAGCTACTTGGGAAATCACAAGTTCAAGGCAAGGCCAGCGTGGACAACTTACTGTGACTTTGTCTCAAAATAAAAATGCAAAGGGCTGGAGATATTTATCAGTGTTCCTTGAGTTTAATCCCCAGTCCTGAAGATGGAGGAGAGAGGAAGAACAAAACTAAGTTGGTATGTGTACGGATCATTCATGGATGCACTCATGTATGAGCAAACGCATCATGCATCAACGCATTTATTGTGCACATATCCCATATTCTGCGTATACAAAGAATAAATCAAGTCACATGATTCAAGACTCTCAGAAGTAAGAGGTGGTAAGGTTTTACACGTTTGACAACACAGTACATTCACTCTGGTAACACATCTAAATCCTGGAAGAGTTGCACCCCAATTGAGTCAATTGTTGAGCCAATGTTAAGGGAAGAAAGGTTTACTTGACTTGCAGTTGGTAGAAGGTTCAGTCCATAATTGACTGGCTCCAAGGCAGGGTGGCACATGATAGAAAGGCAACAGTTCATGGTGGGTGGAAGGTAGCAAAAGCAATGAGGAACCTTAACAGTGTCTTTCTGCCTCTTTTATATTATCCAGACTACTTAGAGCACATGACATTCTCACCTTGAGCCTGGTATTGCACCACAAATTAATCCCAGTGTCACATATTCTAGATCCAGCCACTTCTGAAAAAGTGCCACCTATGGCCATATGAGGCTTTGGGGGGACACCAAGATATAAGCTGTAACACCAAGTGGCAGAATAGTGCCACCTTAAAAATACCCATGTCCTGGAATCTGTGAATATGCTGCCCTGTGTGGGAATTTTGTATATGTATATAGGGTAATCTTGAGATGGGGAAATAATCCTGCATCATTTGATGGAGCCAAATCTAATTATGAATTTTCTTAAACAGGTGCATCACAAGTGCAAGGCCAGCCTGGGCAATGTAGCAAGACCTTGTCTCAAAATAAAGTAAATTAAGGGGAGGAGTTGCCTGGGGTGCTGCTCAGTGATACAGTACTTATCTCAGCATGCATGAGGCCTTAGGTTCCATCCCCAGTACCAGATAAAAAGGGAAATAAGGCAGAGGAAGATGGAGTAACAAGATCACAGCCAGCTAGTGCAGGGGCCTGTGGAAGTGAAAAGGGGAAGAAAACAAAGTCTCTCAGACAAACCTCAAAAGGAAAACACTCCTGCTAACATCTTGATGCTAATCTAGTAAGACCTCCAGAATGTAAGGTACTAAATAAGCGTTGTGCTACACCACAAAACTTGTGGTCGTTTACGCTAGCAGCAGTAGGCTCTTAGTCTAAGCGTTCTGTGTGGGGCGGAGCATGAGAAGAAGCCCTGCAGCAGAACACACTGCCCCAGCAGCGAGCTTGGCACAAGGGAGGGTGCTGTGGTTTGAATGCCTATCCCCTGAAAAACTTGTGGTGAAATTTAATTGTCATTGTGACAGAGCTAAGACATGTGATTTTTATTATGTGATTAGGCCATAAGGGTCCCACTCTCGAGGTAGGATTGGTGCTAGGACAAAAGAGTAGGTTCTGCCATGTCTCTCTTACCCCTGGTCTTCCACTCTTCCCACTTGGATGACAGCAAGTAGGCCCTTGCCAGAGGGTCTTGACAGTAGATGTTCCACACTCTAGAACTCTGAGCAAAAACATTTCTATTCATTATAAATTACCTAGTCTTGAATTCTCTATTATACTGGCATGAAACAAACTAAAAGGGTTCAATAAGCACTTGGCAAGTTATTAAATGAACAAGCAAGAGCAAGATGGAATAGGTCCTGCTATGGTATTCATACCATCTGTAACACTAGGAGCCTGTGAGTGCTTTAAGAGACATGATAGGAAAATAAGGCATACATATACTTCAAATTTGAAATTTTCTACTTAGCAATTTTGCCTACCACTAATCTACCCAAAATCATGTAGTTTCATAAGCCAATGTTCGTCAAGTCCAGAATAGTTTTACAGCACAATAGTTTTCTGAGATCCCAGAAATACTTTCAAGAGGTCCATGAGGCTAAAACTATTTTTATAATACCAAGATATTCTTTGTGCTTTTTACTGTGTGGACACTGAACTAACAGTGTACAAAGATGGTAAGTAAAATTGTTTACCGTCAAGACAGTGGCTTCAAACTATACCAATAGTCACCATATTCCTCAACACTATTCTGTGTGTTTATAGTTAGAATTAAATTTTAAAAAAAGACAATTTGACCTAAGGGCTTAGGTTTTCCTTAATGCATTTGATGCTGAAAAAAAATTATTAATCTTACAGATTCCTAACTGTTAAGCATCTTTTACTATTCTATGCAGAAAATTGGAAACTGGGTATAAAGAACTGCTGTATAATAATGTACAATGGTTATCCCTAGAAAAAGCACTTGTGAAACTGTCTGAGTTGGAACTGAAGTAATTGCTTCCCTCATGCAATATCATTTTTACTTTAAAGGATGAGAGAAATTATACTTCAGACTTGAGTATTTGGCAAATATTTTCTTAAATCCAAGCAAAGTAATCCTATTCCTTCAAGGAGAACAACTGATATATTTATTATCAATGACAAAATTTTGGCTTTTAAGCAAAAACTGGAATTTTGAAAACTTTTATGTGTTACTGCCAAATTCTCTACTCCTGCACACTTTTCTGATGAGATCAGTAGGGACACTAAAATGTAGATTTTTTTTAAATGTATCAACATTTGGAATATCTGTAAAATTCAGTGAACCAATGCTTTCCAAATGACCAATTTATGATTTAAGAACATAAAGCATAGGCAAAAGATCATCCAAAATAAAGACAGACCAAGGTATTTGATACACAAAGACCATAAAAATCTCATTAATATGGATTCCAATTCCACATGATAACTTACCTTTAAGAGTAGAGTTATATACGATGTCAAAAAAGAATACCTACAAACATCTGAAAAAGTTATCAAAATATTCCTCCCTTTTCCAATTAAAAAAGAAGAAATCTGCATGAAGCTGGATTTTCTTCATATACTTCAACCAAAACAACATATGGTAGCATATTGAATGAGGAAGCAAATACAAGAGTCCAGTTCTTTTCTATCAGCCAAACATTAGAAAGATTTTCAAAAACATAAACCAATGCCATTATCACTTATTTTTTTCTTTTGGAAATATAGTTACTTTTACTAAAATACATTACTTATATTAGCATGCAATAGGCTTATTATTTTTTAAAGGAATGAATATTTTGAAACTTTCTATCTTAATTTCTAACAAAGTAAATATTGATATTTAATAATTTAAGAATGTTATATCTTTCTTAAAAAGTACAAATTTTTCTACTCTCTTTCCCCCTCACCACCAGGTGAAATGCAGATAAAGTAATGGTAAACTAGCTTTGCAAAGTTCTTAGAGAAGAAACAAAAAAGAAGAAAGATGGGTTCTGTGCATATAAGTTATCTGAGGCTTTTGTTAAATTCATTGCTGTGGGATGAGGAATAAAAATCCTGCACTTCTACCAAATTTCCAGGTTGATATCAGTGCTACTGGTCCATGGACCCTATTCTCAGTGGCACCTAGATGGGGCATCCAACTTTTCCTAGACTACAACATGAAAGTAAAATAAACTATTCTATTTAAGTGGCTATATGGTTGTTTAAGTGTAGCACTTCAGCTTGATACTAACTAATATATTTCATACATGCACTATCTCTAATCAAACTTGTCTCTTTTGTGCCAAATATAGCCACCTGCCTGTTGACTTTCTCAACTTGTTTATCTCATCTGCAAATTTAATTTGATATGTCTAAAACTGAAATCACTGTGTGACACCATCATTCTTCTAGGCATCCATCACAGATTTGGATTCCACCAGAGTTCTTCCTTCTCCCTACTCTATCAAATCAGTCCAGATAGTTTCATATATCCATCCTTTCTTCTCCATTCCTTCTTTTACCATCTAAGTTGCAATAATTATTATGTCTAACCATCATTTATCTCATCCTGAAACAAAAATTTGGACTATTTAGAATAACTTAATGAGAAATAAATAATAATTCATAAAACCCTTCTGATGAGATATTAATTCTTTTACTTTCTTGGCTAATTAGCTGCTCAGCCTCATCTCTCACAAGTCCTTTCTTTGTGGGTTACACGTCAGCTTTAGGAACCATTTCCACTTACCTGTGTATATCTGCACAGCCTTATCTCCCTTCTCAGAATTTTCTTTTCCATTTCGTTCACCAAGTCTCAAGATTCAACTCAAGTATTACCTTCTCTGACATTCTCTCTTTGGGTTAAATGTGCTCAGGTTATGATTCTGGAGAAGCTCCTCTGACTCTGGCATGGCTCTTTGCACCCCAAATTTACTAATCGGTAGCTTACCTTTAAACCTTAACAAACTATGGATCCCAAGGGCCATATACTATTCCTAATCCTATCTTCATGTCAAACTCTGTCCTTTGAATAGAGCTGACATTGAAACTATACTGACTCTACAATGAAGTAGCTGGTACCAAATAAAATAAAATAAAATAAAATAAAATAAAATAAAATAAAATAAAATAAAAGCAAGACAAAAAAACCTGGGCATGATGGCACACATCCTGGGAGGCTGAAGCTGGAAGACTGTAAGATCACAAGTTTGGGCCCAGCCTGGGCAACTTAGAAACTCAGTGAGTCCCTGTCTAAAGAAAAGATAAAACACACATACATACACACAACCATGGGCTGGAATGTAGTTCAGTGCAAAAGCCTTGGGTTCAATCCCCCCAACCAAAAAAAGGCAAGAAAAATAAAACATTCATAAATATATACTATAGATTATCTCACTTTGCATAATTATCCTGTGCTGTAGGTATTACTTAAGGGGTAGAAACTAAAGTTGAAAAAGGTTACTTTTGAAGGATGTCAGCTGGAGACTGGTTGAGCTGGAATACAACCTAATACTGTTTTCCCAAAATCTTCTCTGGGCCATTATACAGTTCTTCTCCAGTGCTTCCTATTCAGAGAGAAATAAGAGTCTGAGGTAAGGGGAATTCAGACCCTTGGGACAAGGAGGGTTCTAACAAGGATGCTAACTCAGACAAATATTAAAGAGAACGCAGTTAATACATAATAAATAAATCACACAAAAGCAAGAGCAGCAGTGTACAAACCAAACCCAGCAAAGATGATCTATAGACTTACAACCCTTTAAAGTCATCTGGCAAAGTTTATGATTGGCTCTAAGACTTTGATCAAAATTAAAACCTCTCTAGGGGAGGGATATGTGGTTATAGCCACAGATATTAAGACAGACTTTTCCAGCCATGATGTCACCATGCCACGGGTAACTATATCTGAAACCTAATGATGGCTGGCTAACCTAGTTGTCTACAGTTCTATCAATCCAGTATGTGCTGTACAAATAGCACAGTTTTCTATATATACTTATACTAGGTGAAAAATGCATAAAAGGGAATCCGATCCTAGAGTCATCAAAGTGGATAGAAATATTTACTAACAGCAATTTAATTTAGAGATAATAGACTGAAATGATGGCACAGGCTTAGACTAGGAAGAAACAGGAACAGAATAAATGGGGCAGAACTGGAAAGCAGTGAGACATGAGGCAGAGAAGGGTCCAGATGATTCAGGGATGTGTAGCCAAACCATCACTAACACTTTTGCTTTTCTTCTGAGATGGAAGTCACAGGGGATTTAAGCAGAGAGTTAGTACAATCTGACTTGTTTTGAGGGTTATTACCCAGGGCATGGTAAAAAGAATAGACAGACCAAAAGAAATAAGTGTAGAAACTAGGAGATGGGAAACCATTTCAATAATCCAAGTGAGAAACAAAAATACTTGCACTAAGGTAGGCACATTGGAGGTTAGTGCAAATTATTTGAATTTAAAGTATTTTTGAAGTTAAAGTCAGAATAGTTTGATAATAGAGTATGACAGAAAGAGAAGAGTCTGAAATAGTTTTACAGTTTTTACATGGAGGTTCAAAGAAGGAGATGTTTCAAAGGAGATACTGGAGATGAGGAAATGCAAGATTGAGACATAAATATACCAGGAAGGAAAAAATCTAAACCTATGACAGTGAGAATGGATTCTAAAGTGAGAAAAAATAGCATGAGTGACAGGTAAGACAGAAGAATGCACCAGGAAGACTTAACAGAGAGAATAAGTAGTAATAAATAGAGTCAGATCTCAAAGCATAAATCTTTCCCAAAATGTATTCCTATATGGAGGTTTTGGAGCTAACTAGCATTCTGTGTCTGAGGAGAAAGTGATTCTGTGGCAGTAGAAATAGAGAAATCCTCACAGATGTGAAAACAGACTACAAATTTTCTCACCCAATAAACATCCCATTAAAGGAAATAATGGTGGCCCTGAAGCAAGGCCAGCAGATTGCTTGTAGCTGCTGGTTTCAAACAGGAGCCTAAAGAGAATTCTTTCTGTGGTCTGTTGGCCATTTCAGAACTTTGGAAATGGAATGGTCAATTCATCAGAAAGAAATAGCAGGTGAGTATAGCAGACTTCGGAGGGCCTGCAGGGGAAACCTTGGTGCATCGGGACTTGCACCATGCAATTGACTCCAGGTGCCAGGAGAACAAGGAGCTCCTTCCCTCTCTGGGGGGCGGCTGAGAGTGTGGCAGACTTTCGGTGGCCCGAAGGAGAGAGACCCTGGCATGTTGGGACCTGCACGGTGCGGTTGACTCGGGGTGCCAGGAGAACAAGGAACTCCTCCCCTCTCTGGGCCAGTGTGTAGGCTGAGAATCAGACATCTCGTGTCTTCCTGTCCCCTGCCCTGTGTCCCCTCTCACCCTCCCCACTGCTTAGCAAGTGGGAGCCAGAGAACTACACATCTTGTGAAAAAATTGGCTATGTTATTTAGTATGAGCTCTCCATATGCAAAGATATGGACAGCCATCTGGAAGAAAATGAGAGAATATGACAGATAGTGAAGATCTCTGGTTGTCTAGCTTTGAAATTTATGCTTTCTTATGTCCTATTATGTTCTGCTTTGTTGTGTTTAATTTTACCCCCTTTTAAAATAAAATTTTAAAAAAAATTTAAAAAAAGGAAATAATGAAGGATGCTTAGACAATGGACTATTACACAGGGAGAATGATCTACAATTTCATAAAATAAGAAAACCTGAATCTCACATATATAATGTTGAATGAAAAAAATCCAGAAAAAAACCCCAGATTATATTATCCCATTAATGTAAAATATAAAAACCTGGGAAAATCAATCTGTGTTTTTATAAGACCCTACACCTTGGGAGGAAGGAGTTCATGGGAGTCAGCAAAAGGGGGACTTCCAGGGTTGCTAGTAATCTTCTAGGTTGATCTGGGTGCTGATTACACAGCTGTCTTCAGTTAGTAGAAATTCATTGAGCTGCACTTTTCTGTATTATATTTTACTTCAATAAAAAGTTTTAAAAATGCCATTATATCAGGCCATATTTCCTGTGTCCTGGGAAGAACAGAGCTATCTACTTAGAGTTCTTATTACAGATTAGCATTTATCCAAAGCAAGAGCAGGAAAACATAAGAAGCTCACAGGATTCATCAATAATCTCATTGGGCTATATGTTCCTTGGGCTATGGAGACAGGGTAAGACCCTGATTTCAGAGAATGATTAAAAGAACTTCAGTGGTTGTTCAGTTTAAGAGGTGCATATGTTTCAGCGAGATATAAACCTTTTTGTTGTAACGTTTCCCTCCATTTCTCAGTGAAATGATGTTATGTCGTGCTTCAAAGAGAAGTCCCAAGTTTAAAAGACTGTTTTTGTAAACAGGCAAGGGGAGCCATAAGTTGGATGAACTGAGGGACAAGTGACTTCTTTGGAGAACAGAATAGAACACCACCGGGAGTTGGGAACTGTGCAGTCAACAAACTGCCAGCCACCAGCCCAGTCATTTGTCTTTCTTTATCTGGCCACCTTTAATGATTTAAGAGCTCTTGTTGTCATCTTATCATCAATCAATTTACCATGATGGAGCAGCCTCTAAAAACCAGAGTTTTTAAAATGCAACTACCCGTGACCTAAATTTCCTGCTGATTCTGTTGGCCTCAGGTTAGGTTGCTTTGTCTGTCATCCAGGGAGCCAACATAAATAGTAAAAACAGGTCAACGCTGGGATTTTGAAGAAAAGAAAAACAAATTCACACTTTTCCAAGAATTGCCAAATAAAAATGTCCAGTTTTTCAGCTCTCAATATATTCTGCCCCAACAACAAAATATCATGTAAGATATATACATTTTCTTATACTTATTTTGTTGCCTCTTTCCTTGTTTACTTGCTTTTTAATCTGGTCAAGCAACAATTTTGGATCCTTAGCAGGCAACAGAAATGAGGTCATTCTGCTGACTTTAGGAACTATACAGTTTGGCAAATGAGATATATGGGAACATTAAAAACTTTAATTTTAGCTATTTTAATGTCATATAGGACACTGTATTCTCCAGCTTGTACTACAATTTGACTTCCAGAACCTGCAAAGCAGATACCAAATGTGGGTCGGGTATTTAGCTCAGTGGCTCAAGTGCTTGACTGGTAAGTGTGAGGTTGTGAGTTCGATCCCTGGTACAGAAAACAAACAAACAAACAAAAAAAACCAAATGTTTGAAGAGAAAGAACAAAATGGCCAGTTTCCGCACATTTCATATCACTTGCTGGGAATTTAAAAGAAGGGCATCTCACAGGTTCCAGTTTCATTTAGCAAGTGAGTTGCAACATGGAAATACTGCTCTGTAACAAAGAATCCACTCCTCACACCCATGGCCTACCTGCAGAGACCTGTAGGCTCAGTGGTGTTGGATAAGGTCCCAGAATGCCCTCCTAGAAACATCCCAGCCAGAAGCTCTGCAGGCTGAACTGGCCTAGTAAAAAGCCTTTGTGTCCTTCGTTCCCAAGAGGAAATATTTACAACTCCAGAAAAAATGTGAATGATAAGAGTCCAAAAGGTAAAATCATGAAGGCAGCAAATTTGCCTTTAGAACTTGCTGTTTTTCATTTTCTGGCTTGGATCCTCCTTTGTCCCCACCCAGAACTCACTGGTATCTTCTTTCAGCAGCAAATGGATGCATTCCTCATTTAAGAAATGAATGACCAGATGGCTGATATCTTCTTTTTTTTTTTTTGGTACCAAAGATCGAACTCAGGACCGAGTGCTTGCAAGGTAGGCACTCATGCCGCTGAGCTAAATCCCCAGCCCGCTGATATCTTCTAAGAGAAGTCTGCATGTAAAACGAGGAAACACAGAATCTAAGAGAACATGAGACATCTTTTTAGTGGGTCAGTTTCTGGTTTGATGGTAGCTGAGCAGTTAATTTGGCATAGAAGGCCTTCCTGGATCTCTTCAAATCATATTGTATAAAAATTAACTGAAGAGTACTTAGTATTATTCTCTTCCTCTAAAACTGTCCAAGTATAAATTTGAAAGGTAAATATTCCTTTCTTAAAGGAATAGTAAAAAAAGCTGAAGTTTAAGTTCACTATACCTCTTAGCTGCAGCAACATACTAAACATCGCTGGTTCTGAAATCCTCAGTAGACAGGACAATGCCACACATCTCACAAGGCTTTCATGGAAAATAAATGAGGTAAGGTCTTTATAAAGTGTAAAGCATTATGCATTTGCCATACTACTATATCTATTATTTTTTTTTATCACCTTCCTCTCAAAAAAAAAAAAAAAAAACCACTTCTAGTTAGACAGTGGCCTGGTGAAGCAGATGAAATTTATTTGCTTCTGAAGGTTTATCTGCCTGCTGCCCTCTTCGCTTGGCTACTTGTGCACCAGAGTCCCTGAGCTACTGCTGCACTATTTTACCCCAGTACTGCCAACTCTTTTGGATTTCCCTGAAGACACTTCTAACACAGTATAATCACACCCCACAGTGCAGACCACAGTAACGCCACACCTACATTCAACCAAACTGGCCCCAAGGAGGCTCCAGCTTCCTTCATGACCAGTGAGAGGAACCAGAGGACACTGTCTGAAGTAAGGGCAGCTAACATTCCATGTGATATACTTTAAGACCAATGAGATCGCCTCATACTCTGTTTCTTAAGAAAACAAGACGAAGACACTTAGGTCACAAAACTCAGTTAAGCAAGCAGAATGGTATGGGTACCTCTGAAATACCTGAGTTTGCGTGGTAGAACCCAGGAACCTGCACAAAGAAGCAATTCACCCACCCTCTTGGTAAGCACCTCCCTGTGGCATGATCCAGGAGGAGAACCAGAGAAAGGCCGCAGAGATCCAGCCAAGGCCATGGCAGAACCCAGGAGCCTGCACAAAGAAGCAATTTTCCCGCCCTCTTGATAAGCGCCATCCTCCGGTGTGAGCCAGGAGGAGACCCTACCAGTGCCAAACATCCCAACCTCCTCCAACTCCCCCCCCATTAGCAACTAGGGACAGAGGTCTGAGCATCTCCTGGCAGGATGACTGTATGCAACATAGCAAATATAGGGGGTCTCCTCTATCTTCTCTTTGAAAGCAAGTGTTGTTTTCAGTTTTGTTTCATTATGATTATTTGTTTTGCTCTATTCAATACTCTTTTGATTTATTTTATAATGTTGGCTTTGGTTTGATTTTGCTATACTTAATTGACTAGACAACTATTGTGAAGATAATTAGATATACGATGGTACCTATTACTATTATCCCGGTAACCTGCTGTGAAGTTCTGTATCAAATTCACTGCACTGTCTCAATTGGCTTTGTTTTGTCTTATTCTGTTGTATTTCTACTACCTTTAAAAAAAAACAGAATTATATAAGATGATTAAAAAGGAAATAACAAAGAAACAGATCAGTAAGGTACTGAGCAAACTGAAACATGATATAACTAAACAGATAATGGACTTAAAAAGCAAAAGAAGGAAAAGAAAGTGCTCTAAAGGATATAACTGCATGTATGTTTAAGTGTGTAGGATTGATAACCATATTACTAAGTTTTTGTTGGATGGTTGAACAGAACTGTTTGCAGCTTCACTGTTTGAATGTCCACTTTGTATGCTTTAATTTTCTAACATGAACAACTATTTCTAAGAGGACAACATGTAATTTATCAACTAGTGATTTCTTACTGTTTTTTTTTAAATTCTTTATTATTTCTACCTTTTTTTGTTTTGCTTGTTTTTCTCTTTAAATAAAGTTAAAAAAAAATACCTGAGTTTGAGTGACTGCATGTGCAAGTATGAGTGTATATGACTGCATGTTATCTCTGCAAGTGTCTACTTACATAAATTTTGAAACAAAATCCTTGGGGAAACAGTAAATCTCTGACTATGCTCATGTAATTAATGAAAAAAACAAACATTACATCATGTGACATAAGATAATCTAATCTAAGAGAATCATATTGTCCTGTGCCTGACGGGGCTTTCATCTTAGAGGGGTGTGAAGGGCAATGATGTCTCTGTGCCTTGCGCTCAATTGGACACCTCTGTGTGATCTGCTCTGCCTCTCCAGCTCTACTAAGAACCACTGCTGCCCACTCTACATAATATCTTCTCAGTCCTTTAGTGAGAATTCCATTCCTTTGTAAAACTAAATAATATTCTATTACATATGCATACCACATTATGTTTATGTCAATTTACATTTTCATAGTTTCTACCTTTTGGCAATTGTGACTAATGTGGCTATAAAAACTGGTGTATCAAGTGTACTTTTCACACAAAGAAAAAGCAGAATGAGGCCTCAGAGTTCATGACATTTACTTTCTTTGCCTAAGTAGCAAAAACAAACAAAATCTATGAAACAAACCAGTTGGTTGCTAAATATGCATCATTTACTGGGCATGGGTAATGCCTAGTATACTACTGTCTTTTTCCTGTTGTGGGCTCCTGCATTTCTGTCAAGTCAATTGATTGAAATTCATTAGTTTATCATTATTTCTAGGCTTTATGATATACTATGATGTTTTAATTACTATAGATTTGTAAAACAGTTTGAAACCAAATAGTGTGATACTTCAGGTTTTTTTCTTTTTGTTTGAGTGCCTTGGCTATTCAGGATTTTTTTTGTGTGTGTGATTCCATATTAATTTTAGGGTTGTATTGTTTTATTGAAAAATGACATTGGAATTCTGAAGAAATTTGTCTCACATCTATATACTGTCTACAGCAGTATGAACAATTTTCACAGTATTAATTCTTCTAATCTTTGCATATAAAATGTTTCCATTTATTTATATCTCCTACTTTTTAATTTAATGATGTATTATAGTTTTTGATGTACAGATACTGCCATCTTGACTAAATTTATTTCTAAGGGGTTTTTTTAGCTATTACAAATGAGATTGTTTTCTTGATTTCTTTTTCAAGTAGTTTGTTGTTAGTGTATAGAAATGCTATCGACTGTTGTACATTGATTTTGTAATCTGTAACTATTGAATTCATTTATTTGTTCTAGTAGCTTTTTAGTGGAATCTTTAGGACTCGACTACATGTGTATTTAGAAGATCATGTCATATGATCTCATAAATGTCATAAGATCATACAGCAATAAAAATTTCACATCACTTCCTATTTGAATGACCTTTATTTATTTCTCTTTTGTAATTATTCTAGAAAAGACTTGCAGTACTACATTAAACAGAAGTGGCAGATCTTGTTCCTTTCCTAAAGGAAAAGCTTTCAACTGTTCACCATATAATGTTAGCTGTAGGTTTGTCATATTACAGTCTTAGTTGCGTTGAGGTACCTCCCTTCTGTATCTAATTTGAGATTTTTATCGTGAAAAACAGCTAATGATCATTAAGGTTTTTGTTTCTCATTGTTATTATGTATGATGTACTACACTTGTTGATTTGCATACAGTGAACCATCCCTGTATCTCAGGGATCGATCCTTTAATTATGATGCTTTTAATAAGCTATTAAATTAGGTCTGCTACTATTTCATTGAAGGTGTTTACAAAGATACTCATCAGTGATATTGGCCTGTTATTTTCTTTCATAATTTCCTTGTTTGGCTCTGTTATCAGGCTAAATGGTAGAATTCAGCATAGCATCATGAAAACATGTACTAATAACAAATTTTTTAAAATAAAATAAAAATAAATGAATAAATAAATGATAGAATTCAGCATAGAAGCTATGAGTCCTGTGCTTTTACTCAACAAAAGGGTCTTTACTACTGATTCAATCTTACTTGATATTTATCAGTTCAGATTTTCTTTTGCTCCCTGATTTAGTCTGTGTAGAAATATAGCCATTTCTTCTAGGTTATTAAATGTGTTACCATATAATGATTTATAGTAATCTCTCATGATTCTTTGTATGTCTGTGGTATTAGTTGCAATATGTCCTTTCATTTCTGATTTTGAGTTTTCTCTATTTTTTTCTAATCTACCTAAAAGTTGTCAATTTTGTTTTTTTTTCAAAAATTTAGTCAATTCTTTGAGATTTTAAAAATTTTTGTACTGTAATTCTGTACTGATCTTTGTTCTTTCCTTCTTTCTGCTAACATCTGACTTAGCCTGCTCTTTTCTCTAGTTTCTTGAGGTGAAATGTTAAGTTATTTATTTGAGATCTTCATTTTTGACATAGGTATTTATTGTTATAAATTTCTCTTAGAACTGAATTTGCTGCATCTCATAAATTTTGGTATGTTGTTTGTCTATTTTCACTTGTCTTACATTAATTTTTTATGGGTCTTTTGATTTCTTCTTTGATCTTTCATTGTCTTGCAACATGATGTTTAGTTTCTGTGCTTGTGAATTTTCCAAAATTTTCCATTATTGATTTGTAGCTTAATGCTATCATAATTACAAAAAAAAATCCTCTTATACTTATTCAGACTTTTTTGTAGCACAATATGATCTATCCTGGAGAATATTCCATGTATGCTTGAGAAGAATGTAGTCTACTGCTGTTGGATAGTATGTCTTGTATGCCTGGTAGGTCCATTTAGTCTAAATAGTTCAAATCCAATGTTTCCTCGTTATTTTCTGTCTGCGTGACCTATTTTTGAAAATGGGGTACTGACATTATTATTATTTCACTGCATCCTACTTCTATCTTCAGATGCTTTAACATATTTATGAGTACCAATGTTGGATGCATATGTATTTACAATGATTATATGCCCCAGATGAATGGGCCATTTCATCAATAATAATGTCCTTTGCCTATCTATAGTTTTAATATAGCATCTATTCTGCCTGATAGAAGTACCTTGCTCTCTAGATAGCCACTTGCATGGAATATTTTTTCCATTTCTTCACTTCCAGTTTATGTGTTTTGTTAAAAATGATGAGTTTGCTATAAGCAGTATATAGTTGCTCTTTTTATCCATTCAGTTAATCTATGTCATTTTTGGAATCAATTTACATTCACAGTAATTATTTATAGACAAAGATCTCATAAGATGTGATTTAAAAATATGGTGAATGTTTAAGTTTTAAAAATTTATTATACAAAAAGACATATTGGTATTAACTCCTCCCCTCAAAATATTCTCCCTTACTTCAAACATACTAAAACAGTTCTGGAAGTCCTCTTTTGTGAGCGTCTGCACTACAGGGGCTACTTTAATGTCTTAGATCTATCCAAAATATTTACTGCCATGGTTATTTTACCTCTGGAGAAGACCAGGCACAGTGCTGATCCAGTGAACAGGTGGATGAGGATCCACCATAATGTTTCTTAAAGTCTGCCTTTTCTGTTGGATGGCTTTCAGCAGCAGCATTCACTACACTTTTTTTAATCAGAAAGTGTCAAGAATGATGAGATATGTATGTTCAAAGTAAGTAGGATTATTTTGAGAGTAATTAACTGCAAGGCATTTTTTTATTGTAATAATTTTTAAAATTTAAACAGTCACTGTATATTTTCATCACCATTGTACTACTACTATTTTAAAGTTTGTTTGTTTATCACTTTGCAGATACTTTGTTTCTTCCTTTCTTGCTGTCTTCTTTTCTGATTTGATGGTTTTCTATAGTGCTATGCTTTGAATTCTATTTTTTGTGCAAATGCTCAAATAGATATGATAATATCTATAGTAGGTACTGCAGTTTTTTATTCCTGGTTACTGTTGTGAATTTGGATATAGTTTCTCTCTCAAGGCTTCATGAGCTGGAAGTATGGTCTCCATTTTGACAATGTCAAAAGATGGGACAACCTTAGGTAAGGCTTAGTGGTAGGTATTAATCAGGTAACTGGGGACATTCCCTTTGGAAGGGATTAATGCAGTTCTTGTGGGAACCCTAGTTAGTTTCTGCAGCAAGTTGTTTATAAAAGAGTGAATCTGATTCCTGAAACTCGCTCTGTCTTCCATGTGATCTATCCTTCTCTAATGTATTCCCACCATAATGCAATCACCAGGCTGTGATATAGCTGAAAGGCTTATGCTAGAACTAGCAAATGCCAGTGTCATGCTCTTGGATCACCAAAATTTGTGACATAAACAAACCTATTTTCTTTATACAGTACACAGTCTCAAGTATTTTGTTTTAGCAATAGAAAATAGACTACCTGGGAGTGCAGTTCAGAGGCATATCACCTACCTGGTTAAGTACAAGGTCCTGAGTTCAATTCATGGTACAAAAAAGGAAAAAACCAGACTAACACAATTACCATGAAAAACATAAAAACTTTAAGCTGAGAATAATTTATCTTTTTCACAAATGACAATTCTACACATACACACACACAAATCTAAAAAGTAATCAAAGAAAAAAGATCACATACAAAGGACTACACATTATAGTGACAGCAAATATCAACAGCAATAATAAAAGTTGGATATAGTAAAATAAAATGTCAAAGTACCTGTCATCTTTGTGTACTTGGCACTTATTACAATGCTAAGCATTTCCTAAAGTGCCCAGAAATCAACTCTCTTCACCTCTACTTCAATGAAAAGATTAATTAAGCTGTGGGAAGAATAAGACTAACAGTAATGAAATCTAAATTTTGTTTGTTTTCTCATTTTGTTAGAGTACTCGGCTCAGGAAAGGTAGACAGTAAATTCAGTACACAGTGAAAAACATCTGCTAATATGGAACAGTGAGTCCCCATACCCTAGCACACCACCCTGTGTTCTCCATCAAAAGAAATGCCTTTTACTCAGTACAGTTGGTATGGACTGCTGTGTTTATAATAAAGATTCATGTTATCCATGCAAATATCTCTGCCTAGGCAGTGCAGCATTGCAACTGCTTTGCATGTTATGTCAGACTGTATCACATTCACTACACAAAGTCTCACTCAACTCCAATTTCAGTTTGCTTGGATTTCATATTCTGCTGACTACAGACCAAACATTTTCCCTAACAATGGCTGCATATTTTAGACATTTCCATACAATTCCCCAGTAGAATGAATTGACATACAAAAACTTCAAAAGATGCCCTAACAAACAGCAAAAACTTCGAATCACTTTTAGAGTTAGTAACTTTACAACATAAGAAAAAGCAAATATTATTCCAAAATATTCATTTCTTAAAAACCATGTAATGTGATATATTTTAGCTTGGTTTGGACTTTTCAATTTTCTGTTTTTAGAGATGAATAAATTGGATGTACAAATTCACTTGAGACAAAATTATGTTTTCCAAATTATTCAACTACAACCAAAACATACTATTAAAATTCCACTTGCACATGAGAGAAGACTATTTTAATCTGAAAGTAATTCAAGAGTTTATATAATAACTGTACTTCTAAAATTCTTCCATTTTTTGTAGCACTGATTATAGACTAAAATTAACTCAAATTAACTGAAATACTATCACAGTTACATATCTATCATTAATTTACCTATTCCTCATCCCTTTTCTCTCAGAAAGCTGTAAAGTGAAATAAATCAATGACTGATGTAGAATACTTTGGCATCTTTAAATTTCCCTCCAGCCAACCACAGTACACATCTATAGTCCCAGCCTCAGGTAGAGGCAGAAGGATTTCCAAGAGTTCAAGGCCAGCCTGAATTACATAGTGAGACCCTGTCTCAAAAAAAAAAAAAAAAAAAAAAATAAGTACATTTCCTTCCAAATGGCATGAATATAGGCCATATGAGTTTCAAACATGGAAAAGCACTTACATAGCAGGTAATACAACTGCTATTTCTAGTGATTTCAGATTTGCCACTTAGGTTCTTTCCTTATCTATAAAATAGGAACACTATCCAGGAAGATTATAAAAGTCTCTGATTCTGTTTCACAACCCCATAACACCTATAGAATCTTTATGTCTTCCAAGGCCTTGACTTCCTTCTTTATCCATTAAGGATCTTACACCAACACTACGAATTTATAATCATACAGATGATTTTCATCCCATGCCATTCTTCACATTTAACTTCCTGACACATAGTTGCCAACTTTCAATTATCTTCCCACCTCTTCTAATGATACTTTTACACTTTTATTTTATAGGGAAGGCTCATCCATTTGGCCTGCTGAAGATAATGATGGCGTGCATTCATCATATTTAAATTAAATGATGTTCAAATAAAAATAAGTCTATATATAAACAACTTCTTTCAAAAACCTTAACCTAAGGCATAAATACAATATATTTTTCCGAGTCTAAAAATACTGGATATATTTTTAAATCAATAAAGCTTGAAAATACAGTAAAAAACAAAGGAAATTCATTTTTGTGAACATAATACATAGTTGAAATGCATTACTGAAACTCTCTGTAAGCCTCTTGGTGCTCTCTGGGAGTGAAGTGAGATACTTTGGGGAGGAAATGGGACCATGACCTTGGCCAGCAGACCAGCAAGCCAACACAGTGATACTCCTGCTTCCACCATTCCCTAAATCAGTAGTCCCTGACTTTTGGCACCGAGGACTGGTTTTGTGGATGACAATTTTTCCATAGGCCAGGAGTTTCAGGATGATTCAAGTATGTTACATTTATTATGCACATTATTTCCAATATTATTACTATGTTACTATAATAGATTCCTGTAAGAAGTACCCAGCCATGTAGCCTTCACAGTAGGGTTTACACTCCTATGAGAATCAAATGCCACTGCTGCTGTGACAGGAGGCAGAGCTTAGGCAGTGATGGGAAGCAATAGAAATGCAGATAAAGCTTGGCACATATCACTCAATTCCTGCTGTGTGGCCCAGCTCCTAATAAGCCATGGAATGGTATTGGTTTGGGGCCTATGCATTGGAGACTCTCCTCTTAAATCACTTCTGTTCCCACCAAGAGCTTAGAAAAGAGACCTGAAAAAGGAGGGATATAATTACCACAGTAAGGAAACAAGCATCAGAGGGGAAAATCATTTTGTGAACACTGTTCTGAATGTCCAGCACTTGGGTGAATCAGATACAAAATTTGAAACATATCAACTTAATAAAATGTTTTCTTCCTCCTCTCCTTTTCCCTCTCCCTCTCTCTTTGAGGTGGGGGTCTCACTATGCTGCCCAGCCTGGCCTTGAACTTTTGGGCTCAAGTGATCTCCCTGCCTCAGCCTCCTGAGTGCTGGGACTACGGGCATGTATCACTGTGCACTGCTCTTTTGTTCCCTGTTGTTAGTGTTTCTTCCCTCCTCTCCCTTCTCTATATGCACTCATGCTTACATGTAACCAGTTCTGTGTTATACAGAAGGGATACACTGGTGAATGTACAAGGTCCATCTCCATAAGTAGCTTGGAGCATAGCAGAAAACAGCCACAAAAAAATAGAACTACAGTGGCAACCCATTCGGGACCTCTTTTGTCTCTCAGGAGCTATCTTATTCTCTATTCCTACTCCCCATTCCTTTTCTCCAAAACCTTTCCTATTCTTAAAAAAAAAAAAGAATTACAAAATAAAGAGTTAGTCTGAAGATAGTAATAACATTCCTAAATTTGGGACTTCTAATCCAGAACTGAAATATCAAAAAAGGAAAACTTTCTGGAGGAAAAATACCATGCAGAAGTCAGAGGAGAAAGAGGCAGAGAGAGTGGACTAGGAGACAGGACTGAAATTTCCTTTTCAGATATCAAAGAAACTAGAACCAAAAATGTTTAAATCTAATAAGTGGAAAATGACATTTAACAAGATTATAATAAGAACTTTGAACCCTCAATAAAATTTGTCACCTTTCTTATATTTTGGTTTTGACAGAGACTTAATAGGTATAGGATGATGTTTTTAAGAATGAAGTTGGGCTCACTTCCATTTCTAAATCCACAAGTGGCCTGACTTTAACAGGGTACCTGCTTGTGGCTTTATCTGAACATGTACAACAGTTCACTCACACAGGATGATGACCCAGCCATTCCATCAGCATTACTTCATGTAACAAATGCCTCTGAAAGGCTGCCAAGTTATCTAGGAAAAGTAACCTACTCTGAAGAAATAGCCCATCAAAATATGTAATTTCTATCCCTGACTTTCAACCCTCTAATGAGTAGTATGGGCCCAAATGTTCAATTTTCCTTTCTTTAGCTTAGCACATGTCTACCCAGAAAGAAAGAAAAACAAAAACCTGAATTTCCCAGCCTCCCTTACAATTAAGTGTGGCCATGGAACTAAGGTCTGGGCAGTGGGATGGTAAGTAGTGATAGTTGTGATTTCTCAAAGGGAATACCATGCACACTACTTTTCTCTGTTCCTACCTTTGATCTCTAAATGAAGAAAATATTTGCAAGATAGAGCAGCCATTTGGGATTATCAAATGTACCAAGCATGTACATTTGAACAACAGTAAATGGGACCCTATCCCAAAGAAGCTATTTTACTAATCCCAGACCACTGACAGAGATTTCTACACGAAAGAACATTAAATTTCCATTTGCCTATCTACTTTATCATAGCAGACTAAAGTATCCTAACTAACTTAGCTATTATGTGTCATGTGTGTCCAAAGGCCTTGTTAGGTGGCTAACAAACTACTCATAACTGAGCTGTTGACAACAGGGAACTGAACTCATCAATTTCTCACTTTTGTACTTATTGTTTACTCCATGTCAAATGGCAACAGTGATACAAAGAAATAACAACCCTTAATTGTCTATTATTATGAGTCCTTGAAAAAGACTAGGAACTTGGACAAGTGTAAGGTCATGATTTTGATCTCCGGTACCCTCCACCAAAAAAGAAAAAACAGGGAACTTTATGTATGCTCTAATATATCCCAGTTATTTATGAAACAATTTCTCTAGTAACCATCAGAGATTAACTTTCTTGAAGAGCAATCATTCTTTTTATAGATGAAGTTACTGTGATGAATTTGACTCATCTTTTTGCTAGTACTTTTTAAATAAACCAAGTACATAAAATAAAATATAAAGATATCTTCCCAATGAGGAGCCCATGAACATTACCAAGAGGTAAGTGATTTGTCACATTATAGAATAATAAAAGAAAAAACTAAAAAAAAGTATTTTTCCAGGAAGAACAAGGCACTGTGCTTGACATGATAGATACCAAGAAAACTGCATTATCCTTCAATTCAATGAATTAAAAATCTATTGGAGAGGGCAGAAAGATGGGTCCTCAGATCTAACCACGATGCAGTATGGTATTTTTCCCTAATAGGTGCTATGTGAGAGCACAGTGGAAAGATCAATTCTGTCTATAAAGAAGACTAGAAATCTTTAGAGGAGGTGACTTAGAAAACAGATCTTTAAGGATAAGCCTTTATACATGGAATCATTACAAATTAAAGGATTAGGTCTTGAGACTAGGCTAGAAGTTCTCAACCTGAATGATTCCATTCCTGTGAGGAATATCTGGAAGTGAAAGTGGTATATTTTAGGTTGACACAATGACTGAAAAGCACTCCAGGCATTAGTATGGGAAATCAAAAGTGGGCCAAGGGCGCTTAATATCCTCCAATGCCCAAGAAGTTCTTATACAACAAAACTGTGGAGTCCAAAGATGTTGATAACATCTCCACTGGAGAACAGAATAGGTGAAGTTATATTGATGCGATAAAAGACTACAAAAGTAAAAACCTTTTAAAAATGACAGTTATGACTTTTCCTTGTCCATCTGCCAATATATAGCCTTCACTAAAGGGTAGCACCATCCTATAGTATGCTGTACATGTCAGGAGATATGATTAAAATCACAGACATCCCAGATTTATACACAGATTTTGGCAATTTTCTGGCAAAAGTACTAGCATGTCTGGAGAAAGGAAAATCTTGTCTTATTCCTATAAAGATACCATATAAACTGCTAGGTATCCTGTGGGATTTTTTTTTTTTTGATTACATAAGTATACAAGAAAAACTAGTTCTAATGAGGAAGGAAATGATGGTTCTCACAGGTATGCATAGAAAACAGAAGAATAGGTCTGGTTTCATATTGGGTCCCATTTCAGTGTACCATAATGTTAACAACCATCAAGAAATACATGTAGCCTAGAGCGCATTGACACTGCTCTTTTGCATGAACCTACTCTTTCTCAAGCTTAGAGACTGGCTCTTGTTCTCAAGGTATTTAAATGGCTGCTCTCAGAACTCCTCCTGTTCCCTTATCTCTGGTGCTCATATTCTTCCCTGGGATGAGTGTACTTCCAGGTAGGAGAGTTCTGCAAGCACACAAGTGAGCCAACAAGACAGGTATGAAACATGGCTTTTAAAAATTATATTCACTGCCTGAGTAAAATTGTTTGCTACTCCAATATGTTGTTTTTAGTTACTGCAGTTACTAAGCCATAAAAAGCATATGCGCACACATACACACACACACACACACACACACACACACTACCACTACTGTTTGAATATATTTAAATTTAGCTGTGATCACAATCTATAACTGAAACTGTCAGACTTTCTGAATTAAATTTCTTTCTTAGATTAATTTATAACAAATGAAGTTTTCAAAATAACAGCATGATACATAAAATCAAGTAAATCTGGCTCTAGGATAATTAAATTTATTTTCCTTCATTAATATCCTGCCCTTCTTCAAATGAATAGCTCTGTCAAAGCAAGTCAAAAAACCATGAAATGTACAATCCAGCAACTACTAACACAAAAGATCAAGAGGAATACTCCGATAAGTAAATACAAATCTACAATGTAGGGCTTATTCTGTAATCAGCACCTTTCAACATTTTGCTCAAGTTGTGATCACAAGAACAATGCTTAGCTCTTGACTATATGCCAGTCACATCCCCACACACTTCACATGTATAAACTCATTTGATCTTTACAAAAGGCCTGTGAGATGACTCTATTATTATACCTACTTTACATTCTCAGTTTTTCCCATTCTTCAGGGTCTGGCTTAAATTTTACTTCCTCACAAGTTCTCCCTTAATTATTCCACTTCCTCATCAACTCGAGTGATTTTCTACCTCTCCTGTACCTCACTCTGCTATGTATAGCTTTTTACAGGAGTTATAGATCATCCTAAAGTTTTTTCTGCATGATTATTCTCTTTCTATTGCATCACTAGTTTCTAGAAAGGCTTTGACAAGTTTGTTTTCGTATTTGTAGAGTGCGTAGCAGAGATTCTTACACAAAGAACAGGCTCAGTAAATGTTTATTGGACTAACACTAGCATTAATATGGGAAAAAGAAGAACAAAATTTATTAACAGCCTTAAAAACAGAGTCATGAATAAAGAGCAACAAACAACTATTCTCTGTGTTTGCAGATGAGCGAATAAAGGAGATCCCAGAGATTATGGGATAAAACATTTAAACACAAGGTAAATCTTAAGTCATAATTACACTGAAAGAAAATACAGGTGAATGTTTACATAGACTTGAGAGAGAGAAGGCCTAAACATGACACCAAAAACAAAATCAAGCAAGAGAAGAATTAAAGGAGTGGTCAAGAAAACCAGCTTTGTTTCAGGTTGCAGGCACTCAGCTCCCAGTGTGTTGTTGGTGGGGTCAGTTTCTTCATTTGTAAAGTAAGGTAGATAACAATACCTGACCTATGCAGTTGTATGGGGAGAGGGGGGTTAAATGAGATAATATCTATAACTTTAACATGGTATGCCTTCCATGCTTAAACACAAGCCAAGACAATTGGAAAAAAATTTGACTGTATAAAAATATCATCTATGCCCTAAAATACAAGTAAATATCAATCAAGAAAAATGAAAAAAGGCCATGAGATAGCTTGCTTCCTGCAGTCAGCCAGCATGGGCAGGGAGACGCAACCAAATACACCACATGTACCCACAGGCTGTCATTGGAGACCCTTGCTTCCTTCAGACAGCCAGCACCCACTGGGAGAATCAGACAAACACATCCTTGTGTGCCTACCACCATTGATGTAGTACTAGTGTAGACACGCAGGCTGAGAGATGAAGCAGGCCCACCACCATGCATTCTTGGCCATTGGGGAAGCCTCAGTGTAGCTGCAAGGTCTGAAGAAGCCCATTTCACACCCTGCTACCTCCCTGGGAACCTGGGTTCAGACAAACCCAGGTGCCTGTCCCATTGCCCTACAGCACAGTGGGACAGACCATGTGGGAAGGACCTGGGACCCCACAACAGGCTTGTTGAGAAGAACCAAGGAGAATGTCAAAATGAAGGAGCAAAAGACAATCTCAGACCTCCAGCCCACATAAAACAAGTCTGGGAGATATAGTCATGGAAGAAAATGAAACTCACAGACCTGAAATCTCTGAGAGGTTAGCAACTGAAGTAAAAAAATAACTTAATGAGACTGTAAAAGTAATCAATCAGAAATTATGTCTCAGGTAAAAGAAGAAACCGCAAACATAATGAAAGAATTGCTCAGCATATCTAAAGAAGACACAGATTAAAATAAAAAAGAAGAGCATAGGAAAATGATGAAAACCTTGAATGAACAATATAGGAAGGAATTAAAATGCATTAAACAGGGGCCGGGGATTTAGCTCAGTGGCTTAAGCGCCTGCCTGGCAAGCACGAGGTCATGAGTTCGATCCCCAGTACAAAAAAAAAAAAAAATTTATAAAATGCATTAAACAGACTGAAAGAGATATCAAAGAAATTTAAAAATTGATCAAATGCTGGCAAAGCCACTTTGAAAGAGTCTGAAGATAGACTTTCAGACCTTAAGAGAGGATTGCAGATAGCAACAGTGAAAGGAAAGATCTCCTAAAAATAACAAGGAACCAAGAAATAACAATTCAACAGCCACAAGATGATGCAAAGAAAAATAATTTAAGAGCAATAGATATTAGCGAAAAAGTAGGGGTCACCACAAATGAAATAAAGAGACTATTTACAGAAGTAATAGCAGAATACTTCCCAAACATGGGAATTCATGACTACCAAACCAACCCTACAGAGAATGCTAAAGGACATTCTAGAGAGAGAGATAAAGATGACCCTGGTTCCAGGAACAGCAGCTGAGGAGGATCACCAAACAAGACAGGAAACTGGATGAAGGAGAGAAGTGGAGGGCCAACAAGAGAAGTATAGTATGGCACTTCAAAGAATATTAATATATTCAAATGAAATAATCAAACATGAAAAAGTATTCACCTTGGTAAGTAACTATAGGGTATTAGTTTTTGGTATTGGGTTTTTAAAGTTTTTGTTTACATGTTTTTGCTCACTAAATCAATAATACTGATGATATAAAACAATGGGTATAATTCTGGAATTTTCTATGAAGTTGAAACCAATGTATTTCCAAGGGCACTTTGCCAGTAACTAGCAAAAACTTTAAAGTGTACATACAATACCTTTTGAGTTAGGCAGCTAGGCATTCATACCAAGAAAATAATCATTGATACGTACCAAGACATAAACTTCAGCCTTGTTTGCAAGAGTGAAAAAGTGGAACATGCCTGAAATCCTAGCATTTGGGAAGCTAAGACATGTGGATCACAAGTTTAAGACCATCCTAGGCAAGTGAGTGAGAAATTTTTTTTTAATTTTAGAATAGTCTTAAAATGTAAATTAATGTAAGACCTTGAGTACAATCTCTGGGTCCCTAACCCTCTTGACAAGCGTGAACAAGTGGACACAATCCAGTGATACAAGAGAATAGTGTATATGATAATACCTTTATAAAATTTTAAATGCTGTGACTTATGGAAGATATATAATAGCATGAATAAAAAAACAAATTACACAGCAGACCTCTATAGAATGAAATTACAGGTTGCTTTGGAAACTGATTATATTTTTTAAACTTTTTATAATATACATACTTTAGGGATTAAGAAAATAATAAAAACTATCTTTTCCAAAAGGAAAGACGGTGCATTAGAGATACTATATTCTTGCCCATCACTTAGGCACCCCAGACAATGCAATATATGTTCAGTCATAGGTAAACCCGTTAGAAAAGACAGACAGGAATAGCTCCTGTCCACAGGCTCTGTGGGTACAAAGCAATATGTCATTCAATGAGCAAGTTCAACCAAATACTTAAAATGACCTAGGGGAACTTTGTGTGCTTAATGGTTAACTGGCATGAAAGAAAGAAAGGAAGAAAGGAAGGAAGGAAGGAAGGAAGGAAGGAAGGAAGGAAGAAAGAAAGAAAGAAAGAAAGAAAACTAAGCAGTATTGGATAAAGCTTAATCCATGCTTAATTAGCAGCAGAAGAAAAGACAAGACAAACATTAATTATGGAAGATTTAGTGATCTGTACAGTTGTAGTTCTAGAAACACTCCCAGAGTGTTTATCTATGCCGTAACTCATTGCTCTCTGAAAATTAAAAGGAACTTCTTGGCTGACAGTTCAAATGCTTAGTCAGTTAAGGGGAAAAAAATCAGTTCACCACTTTGGAAACAGGCAAAAAGAAAACAACTTCATGCTTCGAAAATGTGTGCATGTGTGTGTGTCTGTGTGACTCTGTGCCTGTGTGTGGCTTCGTATGTGTGTATTGTGGTTTTTCCGGTATCATAATCAGTCAAAGAAAGGCCTAACTTCATAATGAAGCAATCTAAATAAAGATACACGTAGCCCATTTTCCACACATGGCAAAAGAGCAAGAGGCACAATACCACAGTACTAGATCATCCATTTGTTCTTTCTTAAAGCTGTTACTGAACAACAGCCCAAAACACAAGCGTAACATGAGCCACAGCATCTCAGAATTGAGAATAGCATGCCAACCCATGATTGTTGAAGGAATTGATCTATTGAAGATACTTAAATTTTATCTAGTAAAAGAAATCTTGAACACTAAATGCTAAAAGATAAATAGTAAGCATTGTGGAAATTGGAAAATTTCCCATAAAAAGACCCTCAAAGTCCCAATTCTTCTTAAAAATCTGAACTTTGAGCAACAATGAGGGGCAATTTAAATTAAAGTTGAATTTTAAAAGAAGCCTAAGAGTGGTTTCCTCGTTAAAACTCAGCACCTGCTGTCAGATTTACTGCTGTTCCCCGGCTCCCTATCATCTTATACCTTGTTTCCACTGCCTGCTGGGCAGGAAGAGAGGAAAAGCCTTGTTCTGTGTAGTCAATACAGTTTTGATTGCTTGTAAGCATCAACCTTGAGCTCCCTGTATTTTGTTATTTGTTTCACTAAACTTTTGCACTACACCTGAATCCTACCTCATAGTAACAAGAAATCTGGGTCAGAAATGAATTGTTCTCCCACTGACTGTACAATTGTATGTAAGTCACTTATCCTCTCTCCCCTCATCTGTGAATGGGGGTGGTGATTCCTCAGTGCATTCCTCTCGGGTTTGCTGTGAGGACTAAATGGGTAATGAACGTAAAATTATTCAGTGGAAAAGAGGTGCCATCATATAGTAAATGTTAATTTTTTTGTAGAATCACACATTCAAAATGTTATAAAATAATAGCATCTTATACGAAACTTAAAGGATAGTACCATGAACAAATTTGATTACCTACTCAACTAATGGCACAAAAATAATTAAACCCAAAATTATATATTCAGGGAAAATAAATATTCCTTATTTGTAAAAATTTATAAATAACATCTAACTCATCAAAGTGCTAAACCGGGAAATGAATACATTTCCTGAGAATGAAAGATAGTCCAAGTTCAAATAAGTTCACTCAGATAGATTTTCAGAAAAAACACACTTCACCAAAAAAAGTCTATTTAGGAATGACAGTGTAAGAATTAGGCAAAAATACTCCACAGAGGAAACTAAGACAAATGCTGATGTTAAAATGTATGCAGTGTGCTGGCATTAGTGATATGCCTATGGAGAACACACCAGGATTTCATTAAGTAGTTAACCAGCTTTAAGATTCCAGACAGTCAAGATTGCTGTGATTGTCTGTTACAAAGAATCAGGCCTATAACATACAAGTATATTCCCACAGAGCAACAAAATAAAAAAAAAATCTAAAAAATTCTTGAGTCATTGTGTCACTTAAATCTGTGAACCTCAGTAATTTGAGATTGAAACTTAATCAAAATAGTCCATAGGTCATTGGTCACATTCATTTAGTCATCAAATAAATAAACAAATAAATAAAACCTGGTCTAATTAACCAAACAGATTATGAAAAATGACTTTTCTGGAACCTTCACCTTGCAAACAAAGGGAACTTTTGAGACTAAACAAAACCAGGAGCAGTTATTTCTATGCTACATTCTACTTAATTCTTCAGATTTCTGCTTAAGGGGAAAAGAAAAGTACAATCAGGCCAGAATATATTTCTCTAGTCTTTTTTAAAAATGTATTACCTTGAATATTCTTTTATTTCTGTCATTATTGTTTTTAAATAAATTTTATTCTTATCAAAGAAAAATACGAACATGGTTTATAGAATTCACTTCAAACCATACAGAGTGATACTGAAAAACAACACCCACACTTCTGCCTTGTCCCTTTCCACACTGTTCCTGTTTTTCACAGGAAACCAGTTTTGACTGACTGTTGATTTGGGGTGCTCCAGAGATCAGCATCAAGTCAACAAGTAAAGTTATAATTATGCACTTCTTTTACAAATCACTTTTTTTGACATTGACATTTATTATTGTCATTTTTGACATTGCCTATTAACTTCTCACTATGATAGGTAAGAACCTAACCTACCTGCATCCCTACATCATACACAGTACTTACAGGCATTCAGATGACACATATTTCTATCACAACTTTGGTTCTCTATTGATTACCTCCTGAATTTTAAACACCAAATACAAGTTACACCTTTGCCTCTTCTTCCATGACTATAGACCATATTCCTTATCTCACAGGTAAATGTACTAACAAGAATAGGGTTTTCTCCTCCTTTTCTACCTCTTCCTCCTCTCAAATCTAACCACCACTAGGTTAGTGTTATAGTTTGGATCTGCAATGTCCCTCCAAAGGCTCAAGTGTTGAGGGCATTTTTCCCAGCTGGTGGTGCTACTGGGAGGTACTGGAAACTAGGAGAAGGGGCCTATTGGAGGAAGCAAGTCTTAGAGGGCATGCCTTTGAGAACTATGTTCCACTTCCATCCCCACCCTGCATGGACAAAGGGTGTTTGCTCCAGTACATGCGCCCTGAAATGATGTTCTGCCTCACCACATGCAGAAAAGCAGTGGAGACAGTGGACCATACATTGAAACCTCTGAAACTATGAATCAAAATGAACCCTTCCTCCTTGATATTGTTTTTCTCAGATATTTTCAGACTAACATAGTTAGCTGATATCTTTGGAATTTTCTTTCTTTCAGTCGATGCTTACACCAACTACAATATTTAAAAGAATTCATTATTATCACCACCTCTTTAGAACTTACATAAATTATTGCTAAACCAGGTGTGGTCTGTAACCCCAGCACTCAGGAGGCTGAGGCAGGAGGACTGCTGTGAGTTTGAGGCCAGCCTGTGCTACATAGTGAGTTCAAGGCCAGCCTGATATATATAGCAACATTCTGTCTCAATAAAAACAAAAAATAAAACAACAACAGAAGTAGCACTCATGGTGCTACTTCTTCATTTGTGCCCTTCCTTTAAAAACTATTATTATTGCAAAACTCTATTTATATTCTATTATCCATATTACCGATGAACATAGGTCAAATTTCTCAATGAACTAAATTCTACTAAATCTAGTAAGTAGTATTTGTACATGACTAAGAACCCTGCTGCCTTAAACCAAAGTTGCATTTATCTTCAAAACTATAAATGTTTTCCACAGTAGAATACTATGTTAGAAAACATTACAGATGTAATTGTTGGGAGAAACAGATCACAGATTATTAACATGTGCCATTTGTCATTTTAATCCTCCACATTGTATTGGCCTCCTTGCTCAAAGAGTTACTTTCTTCCCTACTTGATTACCTCCAGCACAAGTTACCCATATTGCTTCTGTTTCCCATCCAGTACATGACACCAAAGAGCCCATTCTTGTGTGCAGAGGTTCCCATATAAGTATCATGATTTTGGCATCTACATAGAGCAGAGCACACATCTATAATCCCAGCACTTGTCTGGGGCAGGAGGATTGCTGTGAAATTGAGGCCAACCTGAGTTACATAGTGAGTTCAAGGACTGCCTGAACTACATAGTGAGACCTTGAAGGGGGAAACACTAATAAAAAGTATAAGGATCTCAATAAGACAGCGTTGGACATTAACAGGATTACAGATGTGATACAGAAACATAAGTGGCTTTAAAAATAGAAAAATCAACATGTATCATATAATGATTAAGTAGGCTAAGAACATGGGCTCTTGGGTCAGAAGGGTTACTTACAACATTCACTGTCATGTGACCTGAGTATGTGATGCAAGACTCTGTATCCCCGTTCCCTCATGTGAAAAACAGCTTTCAGCAAAGATTAAAAATAATGATATGCGCAAAGTACTCAGTTTGGTACATGGCAGTAGTTGTCACAGTATAGATCAGAAAGCCTGACTTGACTATACCTTTTTTTTTAAATGTTGGACCTAACCAAATCACCCCTCTTTGCGTGCCTTATGAAGTAAAATGCACGACTTTCCTTTTCAGAAATCTGACTTTACGTCTAATTGCCATCAAGGTAAATAAGCCTGGTAGGCAAACAGTCCAAGATGACCTTTGGTAAGGCTGGGTTCCCTGAAACACTAACCCCCACACTTTTCCAGCAGGTTTTGGTCTCATATTATACTCTATTTAATCTTCCTGCCTATAGATGTACAGATCCTGGTTTCCTGTTATATCCGTCAAATATTTTCACTGAGTTACTTCTTATAGTCAGCCTCTACTTTAAAGGTGCAATTAAAATTACCTTACATTTGGAATTCTAAGAATACTAAAAGCAGATGTGCTATGTTCCAGACAGATTAAAGAAATCCTGAGAAAAACTGATTCAGTACCACCTGGATTAAAACTAAAATGCATCAAAAAGTAGCCACTGTTAATAAGCCCAAAGAAAAAGATAACATGGCTTTAGTGCCCTGTTATACATATTTACAGGAAAGCAAGTACATTTATATGCAAATTTTCAAGATATTAAAAATCAAATAAAACCAAATGAGAAGCAAAACAGAAATTTAGCTCATAGACCATATGTGAAATATCAAATAAATAGCTTTTCTAATCTCAAATGGTGATCTTTCCTTTCAGCTTTTCTCATTTTATTGGATCAAATATTTCAAGCCTCATCTGGGTTCTATTACAATTCCAAAGACAACATGATAACTAGGATGGTGTTTATATATAAAAATCATTTTAAATCAGGAGGTGATATAAACTGATGTCCAAATTCCATTACATGAAAAGTTTATATAATTGTATTGCCTTTTTAAAAACATTGAAATAATCATTTCTCCTTTGGCATAAAGGTTTTTTTCTTTTTCTCCACTTTAGATGCCAACATAGTCTCATCACAAAAATAAATTAAAAGTAGGTGGTCTGGTTAGTCTTCACAATGCTACATTTTAATCAGGCAGAGCAGTGAAGAGGATGATTGTGGAAATGCTGGCAGATCTTCAAACAACAGTGCATGCTGTCCATTTTACTCACAATGAAAAGGCTCTTCAAGAGATTTTGATAAAGGTTTCCCTCCTACTTGCAGTCCACATTTGTAATGTTTATATAAGTGGGGTATATAAATCTTTCTCCAATGAACCCCATGGTTTTTAAAGCAGACTTCTTGTTATAAACTGCCTGTTTCCGTTTTGCCTGCTTAAGCAAGCCAGGGAAAGCCCATTCGTGAGAGACTGGAACTAATTTAATGTGCTCCAGGTTTAAGCCCCTAGCCTCTGTGCCCTTACAGGGAGATTTTACACAGTGGATTACTGCTGACTTTAACAATGATTCATATGATAAGTGGCTTTCTATTTGTTTTTTAATGTCAGAATATATGCATTGGCAAAAGAAATGTCATCAAAATAATTTTTCTAAAGAAATACCTATAAAAAATAAGAACTCAACTTTTCACCAGAACAAAAGGTAGTTTAAATGTCATTAATGCCAAAGTTTTATTTACCTGAATTCATAGTTTTATTCACTGGAAAAGAAAACAGACTTGTTTTTCAGACTGTCAGATTTAAGACTGGATGAACTCTTAACACACAATTGGTTGAATCAATGTATTTGACCACAAGATTCATTCCTATTATTAAAAATACCAAAGCCACACTGGAGACAGACAAAAACATCATTCTTCATCCAGCCTCAAAGATATCCTGTGTGCTTTATTCGAACTTGCAAAATTCCTCAAACCCAACACCAATTAAAACAAAAACACATTCACAAAGTGTCCAGTAAGATCCATCTCTAAGCATGTAGGGGAGGAAAGTTTTCTCTGTTTAAATCAAAGGAACAGAGCAGTAACATTAAGTTAAAAGAAAAAAATTGAAAAACAAAACTGTACATTATTAGTTCAGATTTCTGCACTTAAGGTATCTGAATCACTTTAGAACATGCTTTTAAAATGCCAAGGGCAAGGAGACATACTTGTCTCCAGCTATCTGTTGGTTTCTTCTATTCTCTTGACTTTCCTTCCAAAAGGTCAAGCAAAATCTTACAGTAGGGGGCAGTATTGTAACATCAAGAGCGTTCCTACTTGAAAGGACTCAAGACCAGACCAGAAGAGGAAAAAGGTCATTATTCTTCATTACGATTTAACCGTGCTGGTATAATTACGTAAATTTATTACAAATTTCAGACTTTCTTCCTTGAAGCCCAATCTGCTTTTTACACGATCTACTTATTACGTTTAGCTGTCTTAAATGATACAAAAAGTAAATCCTTTTTATTCACAAGAATCTATCCAAATATCTGAAACATGCTGATTGCTGTTAAGCAGTAGAAGAACAACTATTTATTGAATGTCATATTTCAAAAGCATGAAGACTTTTCCAACTACAATTATCCAGATGTTCTTTATTGTAAGTATAATACCACATTGGGAGATGGTTAAACAGTGAATGAATATTTTATCTTGGTCTAAAATGAAATGCAGAGCATTTTTATAAATACAAGCCAATGTGACCTATGCTAATTACATGTTAATTTCAAAAATATGGGGTAAGAAAATATTTACAAGTACAAAGATGTCTTTGTATTTTTCAGAAATAAACTTTTTTCTTTCCATGTGCCAGGATGGCTTTTGACTGGCCTACTAGGAAGTATGGAAACTGAAATTGTTTGCACTGGATGCTTAGTTTCCAATACTTACAATGCTATGGGAGTTTGCAGAGGGGAGAAAAACGCAAAGTCTTTTCCAAGTCCAAAGAACAAAACCTGTAGACATACAACAGTAATTTTTTTCCATACATAAAGGTAATCCATGCGGATTTCTATTATAAATCTGTGTGATTGAAACTTTAATACTTGAAACTTTAAGGTTACTAAACAAAATAATACATAATTACATGATTTAAGAACTAAATCTCCAATAGTCTTAGCAAGTGTTTATGTATCTTTGTTTTCAACTTCAAACCTAAAGCTTTGCTTGTTTAGTAACTTTAAAAGAGTAGGGTGTTATAAATGCAAACAAGGGTTTTCTTATACTTTCATAATTGCAATGAAAATTCAGTATTACAACTACTGCTATATAGACATTTACATTAATATTTTAAATATTAAACAACCACCAAAATATTGTTGAAATCATAACCAGCCAAAATTCATAATGATGAGTAACTGCCCTAAATTTTAGCATTTTAAGTTATATTATAGTTTATCATGCTTTCATTATGGTATATTTTACTCTCTCTAGTTGGCCATTTTTGTTTAAATTGTTTTGGATTTGGGAGGTTCTTAGTTTTATATTGTATGAGTTCATGTGTATATGAACACATAATATTTTTTTAAAGATCCTAAGAGACCTTACTATACATGCTTCTTGGAGAATATGACCTGTGCTTATGCCTTTTTACCAAAGTTTTCTCAATTGTGGTGGTAGGTTCTAAGACTCAACAGAAACGCTAGGCCTATAATTACCACCAAATTTCCCTCAAATTGAGCTAAACGTTTGAGTTGCCAGATGGGACATAATTCTTCATAATTACTACAAAAAAAGAGCTTGTGACATTTGCAACAAAGTAATTGGCTAATGGAAGAACAGCAGGTATGCATTTCCCTGAAACATCTGTTTGAAACTCTGGTCATTTGAAGAGTGTGTAAAAGAGTCCCATCTTTTAATTAATTTCTCATCAACCAAAACATCACTGCCAAGGTTGTTTTAAGTAGTTCAAGGGGCCAAGGTTCTTCTATAGCAGAGTTGATATGATCACTCCATTCCTTTCAGAGGCAGGCACTTACTTCATCTCCAGATGATGGCATTTGAGATGAAAAAAACATTTTCCTAATAATAACATATTTTCTTTAGTATTAATTTTTCCATAACCTATAGTCAAAAGGCACCTGATATATTACAGCAATGCTTCTTAACTCTCTTCCTTTTTATTTACCTGACAGAGGAGTAAAGAGATGGTCACAAACAATAGGATATGAGAGTTACATTGTATAATGTCAATATATATCTCTTTGTCTCTGTTTCCTAGCAGTTTCCCAAACCCTTAGAATTTCCTGAGAGATACAAGTGTGTTTTGTTAGTCAATCAAACCTGAACTTTCACTAATGAAGTGGGATCCTTAGATGGTGTTAGGCTAGGACTGTCTCCAGAAAGAAAGACCAAGTAATTACAAGGTGGAACTTTCAGCCTCACCTGCCAATCCATGGGGCCAGAGACTGGGCTCAGTAAAACTTCAACAAGATTTCATGCCCTGGCTTGTGAACATGTGGACTTCCTGGGAACGACAGCCTGAAGAGGGCAAGATACTCCCTGGCTGCCTACAACCTTGCTGTATTTTGAGCTTCATCCCATATAATAAACTAGTAAATATAAGAAGTATTTTCTTGGATTCTTTAAACCATGCTAGCAATTTTTAAATTTTTATTAGTACATGTTTGCAGTATATAATGATTATAGTCACTGTAGAGAACTGGTACATGTGTGTAACACGTTTTGTTTCCTTTTTCTCCTCCTTACACCCTGTTTTATTTTTTCACCATTAGATTCATTTGTTTATAAGATCTTATAAAGTTAATTATAATATATACAGATTGAAAACCAGATTAATAGACCAAAGATCGTATAAAACATGTAAGACAATATTGAACCTGATGTTTGAGAGCAGGGGGGAAAACATGATTTATAACTAGTTGGTCAGAAGAAGGGATAGGACTTGTAACTGGATCTGACCTGAAGTAGGAGCAGTCTTGTGAGGTCAGCCCCTTTCCAACTTGTAAGATCTGACATTAGTGCCAAGTAGATAGTGTCTTAAATGAATTACATTATTAGACACTTATCTGCTGTCCAGAGAATTTGAGAACTGGTTAGTGTAAGAAAATATTCTCCCAGGATACATTTCCAGAGTATGGATGGGTTGAAGCCACATGACTAATGACAGTGTCTGAATATATATTAGCTTGGACTGCCATATCAAAATACCAAAGACCAGGTAGCTCAAACAACAGAAATTTTATTTTCTTACAGTTCTAGAGCCTGGAAGTCTGAGATCAAGTTGCTTGAGTCTCTTGTGACTCCTACATCACTCAGCAACAAACTACCTCTCCTTATCTTGACAGTAGACAAGGTATTTATTCTTTGAAAAGGATAAAGCACAGGGCTTTGATCTGCTAATTACTTGGGGAAAATACTTGCAAATTAATGACTGAACACACACCAAAAGCTGGACCCTGATACTTCCTACACTTTCTTCTATGTGACTCCCAAAAGATGGATTCAGACCTTATCTGCTCCATGCTGGACACTAGAAGGGTACTCCTTGGGGGAATATGTCTATCATAAGAAGAAACACCTAACAGTGACTCTGATGGTTCATTAACAAACAACTCACCTTGTCACCTACAGCAAAACCTCAAATCCACAAGTCTACTCAGCAGGTTTAGACTTCTACTCTTAATCCTTTTAACCAGGGACTGACTATCCAATATCTGAAAAAACCTTCTCACATAAAAAATGGAAAATAACAGAGACAACTTTAAAAAACAAAAAAGCAAAAGGAAATGTCAAAAAAATCCTTAAAGCAATAAGAAAAAACATTTCTATAATTTTTTCAATAATATTCAGAATAAATAGATATATACATACAAATACAGTCATAAATAACACAAGATTTAAAATACTATGTAGAATTAAAACTAAATTTTGAAAGACAAAGTTGAAGATATCTTCTCTAGAACAGCAAAAAAGCAAACAAACAAAAGAAATAGAAAACGGGGGGAAAAGATTCAAAAATTAGTCTTCAAAAAAACTAAAGACAGACATCAAATCTAAATAAAATGAGTTCAAGAAACAGAAAATGAAGCAGTGGAAAGACACACACACATATACCAAGATTATATAATGTTCAGCTCTGAATAATATTTGCCTGGTCATTTTTAATTCTAATTATTAACATAAATCCCACAAAACTCAGCTCAAATTTCAGTTACCTTCATATGTTAACAGGGAGTTTTTGTTAAAATATAAGCTTCAATGTTCATTTTCAATGCACAAATCATTATGTAAATAACTGTACATCATGATCAATGACTATTTACATCACTTATTTCAAGGTTGTCAGTGATTAACAGACAGGAAAATGTATAGTTCTGTTGCTTCCTTGAGAGAGTATAGTAATCAGAAAATGATAACACTCAAAATGAGGTTAAAATAGAATACAAATGGAAAGAATAGTGAAGGAAAACGTATACACATAGATGAAGAAATTGGCTGTGATAAAGAGAATGAAGAGGTACCAATATAGAAATTTGAAAAACACATGCAAAAAAAAAAAAACCCATTAAAGGAACTATCAAGAGATACTCATGGCACTAATAGTACAACCATAAAATCTTGCAAGATCATCTAAATTTAAGTCAGGCATAATGGTGCAGGCCTATAATCCCAGCATTTGGGAAGCTGAACCAAGAGAATCACAAGATTGAGCCCAGCTTGGACAATTTAGTAGCTTAGCAAGATCCTGTTGAAAGAAAGAAAGAGAGAGAGAGAGAGAGAGAGAGAGAGAGAGAGAGAGAGAGAGAGAGAGGGAGAGAGAGAGAGAGAGAGAGAGAAAGAAGGAAAGAAAGAAAGAAAGAAAGAAAGAAAGAAAGAAAGAGAAAGAAAAGACTCTAAACTTAGAAAGTATTATGACAATTTACTAAGGAATTGAAAAGATGTTTATGCCATATTATAAGTTATACAAGAAGACAAGTTATTTTCAAGCTATTCTTGGTAAGTATCTTACCCAAAAAAAGGGAAAAATAGTTTAATTCTCAATATCACAAAAAAATTTAAAGGTCATGAACAACTGAAATTTTGCCCATTTGATTACTTAAATTGCCTCACATAACTGAAACCCCACAGTTGTCTTCAATGACTTACACTATAGTCAAAGTGAGGACTGATTTATATTTGATTGTTAAAACTATGTTCATGTATTACATAGGTAAAATGAAATTAACAGTACCTGAGAAAGCATAAGAATTTAACAAACTTTGCAAAACATGTATGGAAGTAGGAAAAAAGTATTTTTTAAAAATACACTTTTTGAATTTCTATATTGATAAAATCAATAATCTTTCATGTACAATAAAAGGTAAAACCTGAAAAGATCACAGATCAACAAAAGTATGACTAGTTTGAAAAATCAGTATGTAAAGATGTTAAGTATTTATTTTAGGAAAAACGTGCCCTTCACATATTTTAAGTAAAATGAAAAAGTTGACATTGGAAAACTGAACTAGTTTCTCAATGAAGTAACAACTGAATAAGGCAGATTTATCAATGATAGTTTAACAGACATATATATTCAATAATCAAGTATTCCACAAAAATCCTGTAAGCTATTACTGTTAATATTCAGAAAAATTTCACAAAATTTCATTATATAGCCAGCTATCCATGTCTATGGTTTGAGAATCCAAGGGTTCAACCAACCACGGATTGAAATATTTCAGAAAAAAAGTTTCTATCTAGTAAGTTTCAAAAGTAAAACTGAGTTTGCTAGTGCTAGGCACCACATCAAATTAAGGTGAGTGAAGTAATATGCACACACAGATCCTCAAAGTCTCTCTAGTGTGTGGTGAGCACTATCTCCTTGTGCCTTATTTATGTACTAAGTACAATACTTAGTCACAAAAAATCAGTTGCCCCACTGCCACATCAGTTTCTTCAGCAGGGCCGCCACTTATGTCTGTACTGAACTTTCATTCACACACTTTTATTCTTATCATTATTCCTTAAAAATATACTCTAACAACTATTTATATAAAATTTACACTGTGTTAAGTATTATAAGCCATGTAAAGATGGTTTAGAGTATGTGGCAAGAGATGTGTAGGTTAAACACAAGCACTACATCATATTATACAAGGAATATAGGCACCTGAGGATTTTGGTGTCCAAGGAGAGTCCTGGAACCAATTTCTGGTTGGAACTAAGAAGTTATTATATACTAGGAACGCCCTCTAAGTAACAGTCAAGTTTTTGGCTAATACTTATACTCAGTATACTCATAGAGAACTGGAAACTGAAGTGGGAAAATCTGATGATTCTCTTTAAAGATTTAGCAAAAGCTTAATTTAAATGGTCAGTTCATCCCTGTATATCAGAATGTCCACTTGACTGTTCCTTTCTGTAGTGGTAATAGAGGGGTCAGAAATCATTTACAATGAACAGAATTTCATTGTATAGATTCTGCTTCATTAACTCATAGATGGATGAATGTAACAAGCTTTCATAGTATATCTACTGTGGCCAGATGCTGTGTTAAAGGCTAGGAAAAAGATGACAAGACATGGATGATGTCTATCCTTAAGAAATTACTCCTTTAAAAAGTGAGGACAAACTGGTGTTTTTATAGCTCGCACACTGTTTAAAATTGACTTTAAGATCTTATCCTATTTTTTAAAAGTAGCAAGTTGGATAGAATATAAAGTGCATTTTAAATGTGGCTAAAAAAAATAGAGGATGAAGAGCTTCAATCAGCAAACCCTTACTTTAAAAAGACCCAGGACCATATCAAAAGACTCATGAATAAACAGATATTCTTTATATATCATAAACTTTTAAAATGTTAATGTATGCATCTTTCTACAATTCTCTCTTATGAACTGATTTTTAAATAACAATTCATCCTCTGATGTTGATTAGCATGAATAAGAATTCAGCTATATCATCAACTTCAGGAAACTGGGATCACCTTTCCTCAGTTAATCCTTTTGCTATTTTCATAACATAAAGAATCCTCCCACAATGAGAAGGAGGGGGAGGGGATTAAGGAAAGGATGGAAGGAAAGGGAAAGGTAGTTAAGGGACTGAAGATGATCATGAGAGGTTATATGCAATGAGTACCCCAAAACAAACACCACTATTCCATACTACAAACACATACAGACAAAAGCAACAACAATGAAAAGAATCCTCTCATGCTATTTATCTGTACTAAGTAGACTTTATTTGACTCTAATGATTAAGATTCCTGTCATTAACTGTAGGCAACTATGAGAACAAGTGGGTAGAGGTAGAAAGAACAGGCTGAAGTGTCAATATGAAGAGGTTGCATGGAGGTTCATCAAAAAGAACAGTTTATGCTGTCATTGATTGTTTGATCATTTTTTGTAACTAGATCTTGTAACCTGAACAACTACTTCTAAGATAACAATATGCCATATATTGACTAGTGTTCATTTCCTACTATTTTTTTTAAATTCTGTATCATTTCTATCCTTTTTCTGTTTTGCTTTTTAAAATAAAAAAAATACTTTATGAAGATTTATTATTTAGGTCAGTGGTACTCAAATTGTAGTCAGGGAACTCCTAGGGAATTTTTCCAGGAGTCTATAAAGTCAAAATTATTTTCATAATAATACTAATATATTACTTGCCTTTTTCACTCTTGCTTTCCAAGAAGCATAAGATGAAGTTTTCCAGAAGCTGTGTGATATATGATAGAGTAATATATTCAATGCAAAAGTGGATAGGAGAATCTACTTGTCTTCTATGAAGCCAGACATTAAAGAGATTAGCAAAAGGTAAAATAATGCCATTCTTCTCAGTACTACTGTTTTTAAAAAATAAAGTAATAGTCAAGAAAAATATATTCATGTCAGCATACATATTACTGTTTTTAACTGAATAACATTTATTACAGCAATTAATAAATTAATAAGTAGTTTTATACTTTCTGCTGTAATACAGTTAATATTAATAAAAATAACATATATAACCCAAAGCTCTTAGGCATCCACAATACTGTTCAAGAGTATAAAAGGGGCCTATGTCTAAACATTTTAATCCACTGGGTAAGACCATAACCTCCAAGATAAAAACTGTCAGCTAAGGAGTTCAAACATAAGGTTTACAAGACTCATTTTTACCTAGGATCTTACTAATTTATGTGTGTTTTTTCTTTTCCTTCTTCAAGTGTCTTATAATATAGAATGGGTAATACCCTTTCCCGCCAAATTTCTTTCAGCTGAATTTTAAAATACTCAGACATAACATCTCTGTTCTTTCTGTCGGAAAAAAAAATTCAGAACTTACTAGAAATCCCTGTAGGGAAGCCATTCTTCTTTATCCTAACTAAATTCTTTCCCCTTGCAGGTAAAGTTAACCATAAATCATAATCTACAAAGGACCAGGACCTGCAAGAATCAAAGCAATGCAAATGTGGGGAGTGTGTTTAGTCTGGTGTGATCCTTACCATACCCATGCCAAAACAACCACGATGAAAGTAATTACCTAGTCAGTATATGCCCCTCTCATTTGCAGTGACCCATAAGCATATGTCAACTTGACAGTATTAAGAAACATCTAAAAGATTAGTAAACCATACTTCTGGGCGTATCTGTGAGGTGTTTCCAGAGGTGACTGGTATGTGAGCCAGCAAAATGAGGGGAAGACCCACCCTGATTATGAGTGGCACCATACAATAGGCACATATCCTGGATGAGATAAAAAGGGAAAAAAAGGAAGACTGCTATGTGTTTGTAGAGCTCCATTCACTGGGCAGTATGTCTTTTGCTGCTATTGCCTCTGGACATCAGGCTGTTTCTTTAGCCTTTCAACAAGGACTCATAACAGCCTTTCTAGGGGGCTTCCGGGCCCTTGGTCTCAGGCTGTTTCTGTTTGAGACCCTCTTGTTCCACAGCTTCCAACTTCTTGGTCTGCATGGTTACTGAAGTCCACTGATCTCAAGTATGCAGATGGCCTTGTGGACTCTCCTTTCTCTAATCCTGTAAGCCTACATAAAGGTATCACCTTGCCTAACTAATAAATCCCTATATAAACTGATACATTCTATTGATTCTGTTCATCTAGAGAATTCTAACCAATACATTCCCTAAAACAACCACACAGTCCAGGGAAGACTAGAAAAAATAAGCAAATTATTAGTAGAGAGTAAAAACCTACTGGCAATAAATAAAGAATAATGCAATAAAATATTAAAGAGATAGTGAGGGGAGTCTGTTATAGGGCAGAGGTGATCAGAATTATGGACAGAGGACTAATATTCATTACATTATAAAAACTGTTCATATTATATGTGGTGTTTTAGAGTACATATTTTTATACAAGTGTTACATGGGACTAGTTTTTCTCTTGACACGATGGCAGTGTTTAAAAGGAAACCAAATGAACCATGCATATTCTGCTTCCCAAGTGAACCTTAACTCATTCACAATGAGTACATCATAATTTTTTTAACCAATGAATTTGCTTCTTCTGTTAAAAAATACAGTTGATTTTTTAAAATTTCTACACAAAAGAAAAGAAAATAGCTATACGCAGATAGGTGGCCAAGGAAAATATTCAGCCAATATGCATACTGTTAAAAATAAAGAAACTACTATTTGTCAAAATATGAAAAAATGGCCAGGAATTTTGCTCAGTAGCATAAGCGCTTGCCTGGCAGAGGCGAGGTAGTGAGTTCAATCCCTGGTACTGCAAAAAGATGACAAAAAAAATCACAAATGATAAATTAAATGTATGTAAACACATCAGGTATACATGAAACTTTCTAATAATGATGATTACACTAAAATTATTGAAGATTCATGTAAAAAGTACTACCATTTCATAAATTTTATGTCTAAAGACAACCTAATGGTACAAAAAAACTTTAGGTATGATCATATCTAGCATAAGCATAAAAAGGTTAATAAAACTCAAGATCACTATTCTTTTGTTTTATTGCTGCAGGTATATAGGCAAAAAATTCCTCTGGAGGTGCACAGGGTCAAAACAGAAACTGCAAACCATCTTTGAAATAGAGGAAGAAAAAAATACCTCTAGCTTAATTCATTTTTCTTCAGTAATGTGACATCTGAAAAGAGGGGCCTGAAATTAAAACCAAAGGAGTGTGATTTTCCAAAGTCTATCTATAGGAACCTTGCAAAAATTCCAGTAGAAATATTTTCAGAGTTCATGCTCAAAAATTTCATGCTAGCTCAGGCTGAAAGAAGACATACCAATGTGTACAGCAGCACAATTCACAGTAGCTAAATCATAGTAGCAGCCTACATGTCATCAATAGATGAATGAATTAAAAGTGTGGTATTTACACACAACAAAGTCCTACTCTGCCATAAAAAAGATAAACTTGAGTCATCTGTAGGAAAATGGATCTACCTCAAGACCATAATATTAAGTGAAATAAATCAGACACAGAAGCTTAAATATCATGTGGTTTCTCTTATATGAGAAATCTAAATTATAAATAAAGTACAAAATAAAAGATAATAAACAGTAGGGAGAGAGATCTTTCTCAAATGGGAAGGAGATCAAAAGACATAGGGAGGGAAGAGGGCGTGGAAGGAAAGGGGATGAATAAAGGAATTAAGATGTATTATGTACCTGCACCAACTCCACACAAGGAACATAAACATTATGTACTACAAACATGTACTAATTTTTTTAAAAAGTCACTTTCAAAACAAAGAAAAAAAAAAAGATGTATAGGCAAATACAGCAATAAAAGAGTACCAGGGGAACTTTGCATCAAATAATTCTTTAAATTTTCTTATTCAAACAGCCTCTTATTCTGCAGCCTCTAGCTAGAAACATCCTATCCCCACAGGCTTTGTGGCTTACCCTCTCTTTTCATCCAGGTCATTCAGGTCTCCATTTTACCTCACTTTTTCAAAAATGTACCACTCCAATCATCGTATGATAGCTTCCCCCAGCACCTGTTGACTATCTGCATGACCCATAGCACTTCTCATCAAGAGCAATACTCAAATTATTTAAGAAACAGTACAGCAAAAGCACCAACCAATGGAACAGATGCTACAGACAATATGATCAGCCTCAAAGCTCGTTAGGTATGCTTATTACCCTGACGCGTTTCCTGTCTTTATGGATCTATCTACTTCTGCTTACTTAACTGAAACATACACTCTGCAAAGCAAGGACTCTGTGTTACTCAATGCTCTATTTCTATTACATGCAACAATGACTTATCAGCCATGCAGTAATTGTTCGATAATTACTTGTTGAAATAAGTAACAGTACTTTCTGTGTCTATGGTACGTTTCTCTGAAATAAGTAACAATACTTTCTGAGTGTCTTTGTGGTACTATTCTCTGACATGCAAGTTGAAATTAAAGAATATTCTTACATGAAATGTAGTCAGTTATTGAGTTACTCAAAGCCTATATAAAGGCATATACTGTGTATACTAGCTTTTATAAAATTTGATACAATAAAGCAGTTATAGCATAATAATCATAAGTCAATAATGTGTATAGATTCACATACATAAAGATTTCAATTTTGATTGATTCTGCTGTTGAGGATCTAGAGAAAGAAGAATTTTTCTGAAAAACAAACACATACTGACGTAACAAACTAAAAAGCTCTAATTTACATTACATGCAGAGGCATTTGAAATGTTATCTTTTTTTCCATTCAATAAATCAAAACGAAATCTCCTATGTACGATGTAGCAGAAATAAATTTCATCTGTATCATAATGCTTATTTTAATTATAGAAAAATCTAATATTCCTAAAATACTGGTAAATAATGAGGTAATAATAAGCAGAGCAATAATAGTAACTCCAATGAGTAAGTGGTAGAGAGCAGGAATAGCAGTAATAACTGCAATGGTCAAATCTGTATTTTGAATATTCCTAGTCTACCAAGTACTGCACCTGATACTGTATCCCTCTAATCCCTAGAACCATCCAAAAGTGATTCCAATTATATCAATAAGATAAACAGGATTCAGAAAAGTGACCTGTGCTATGAATTTCCATCTAATAAATATTACCCACATTTGATATCAAAATTTTTTGAAGATGGCATTGATTGCTTGTTTATATTTTTATACAGTACCCATAAACTTTAGATCAAGACTTATTGCACTGGGAAAGAAAAATCAGGTTAAAATTAAAACAGCATTTCCAGGAGATAAACTAGAGGAAGGTACAAGCAAGTAGTAATTTTTTTTTTTTTTTTTTTTTTTGAGACAGGTTCACACTTTGCAATATAGTCTGGTCTTCAACTCACTACGTAGCCCAGGCTGCCCTCCAGTTCAGGGTGATTCTCCTGCCTCAGTCTCCCGAGGGCTGGAATTAGATATGTGCCAACACGCCCAGCTACAGTCAAATAAATTTCAGCGAAAGATGGTGATACGGAAAGCAGGAGCAGAGAAAAGCCTTGGGCGATAGAACTGCTGACTTGTCTAGCTAAGCACCATTAAGCATCACTTGCAGCTGCCAAAAGAGGCAGCAGAGGGACAACAGAGAATTGTGTGAGCCACACATGGGACTTACTCTGCCCACTGTGGCATTTGTTCTTGGTGTACCTGACATTACTTTGAAAGAGTCAAATTTCAATATCAATGAGTTTCCTGACCATATTGTCTTCCCATTAAGCTCATTACTAAAACAGCTTTTCACAACATCAGTTAGCACTTTGAAAATCTGTTTCCACCCAACCACCTCATCTAGATTATGTCTTCTCCTGTAGTCCCACTTTGTTTAATACAGGAAAGAGGTACAAATTTTAATCATGTTCTAAAATCATGAGAGAAGCAATTATGACTGAATGAATTAAGAAAAGAGTCCAGATCTCAGTGCTGAAACACAGAATCCTGGCTGTGTCACCAAGACGATATTTAGCTAGTCTAAAGAAAACTGCTGTACATGTACAAGCTCTGACATTCCTCTCAAAGCTCTGGTTGAAGAAACTATTTTTAAAAGTTTGTCATTTTTATGTGTGGAATGGTAGGTCACTGTGACAGATTTAAAATACGTTAAATGACAAATACTTGCTAATATCTTGAACTTGTACTTTTCTTTGAATATTTTATTTAGTTTAATAATTTACTCTGATAACAACTTTAATGAGAGCTGTGTAGGAAGCAGGAAAAGAAAGGTTGGAACTTGAACACCAATTAAATACATTAAAAATAGAAAGGCTATTCCAAGTAGTATCCCCCCATAATACTGACTCCAAATGATTATTATAGCACAAATCAGTACTACTCCTGGTTATCATATTTAATCATGATTTCAGAAATATGTCAAAAAATCAAAAAGATATCATCACAAGTAATATACTGAGAGAAAAGAACTCATGTCAATAAGTTTAAAGACCTATTTTGTATTATGTCCTATCTAGTTACTGCTATCTTTGGCTTTATGCATTCTTAGGTCCTATCTAGTTACTGCTACCTTTGGCTTTATGCATTTAATTTGGCACCCAGATATTCCCAGACAAGGGCAGGAGCAGATTCTACAGAAATGTATTTACATATTAGCTCAAAAGAAGTTTTGTTTCTTTTCCCCCAAAAGAGTACAGACTGGTCACCAGATGTGGAACCCATATGACACACGAACACAAGAGCTCAGGGACAAAGACTGGAACTTAATAGCTCAACAGGCAGGGGTAGTGACTCTAACATTATGGACAAATGTTTGGTTCAATTGACTTTCTTGAGGAAAATATAAATCACTTTATTTTTAAACCCAGAAACATGGCTAGGCCAGTAATTTTCTCCAGCTTGCTTGCTTTCTTCCTTTTTTCCTTTTTTTTTTTTTTTTTTGTTGTTGTTTTTCAAAAAGATACTTATCCACATGTAGTCGATTACTTGTTCGGAACTATTTATTTTTCACACAAAATTCATTTTGAAGTTAAAAGGCAAAAACTGAATTGGAATAGATACTAAGATTTTTTTAACCGGTAAAGAGTTAAATTTTGTTTACTCTAAATGTTAAGAATCTGTCACAGCAAATCAGTCATAAAGCTTGTAAATTCTGCTTCTTGGTTGTCTCTGGAATTTAAAGCTTCCACCCCAAGTGTCAGTCTTGCTCCACAAATGTATACCTAACATTCATACTCTACCACACTAAAATATCTTGCAGTGTGCCATGCACTGTTAGAACCGTGCCCTTTGCACATTCAGCTGCCACCTTGCATGCCTTGCCTATGCTCCCTGAAACGGCAAACTTCCTTCTTTCAAACCAGTGTAAGTGCCAACTGCTAAAGCAACACCTGTTTGATTTGCCTTGACAAAATTATGACTTTTTAATGACTTTAAAATGAGCCACTGCAAAAAAGTCCACCAACTCATTTCTATTTTAATGCATAAAAAATAAATACTGATGGTAGCTGATATTTATAGAAGGCCCCATGCCAGGACTCATGTTAACTCTTCTATGCAAATATCATTCAAGGTTATGTACTTAATATAGGAAGAAATTTTAAAATGTATAAAAATTAAACCATTTGTATTACAGGTACCACAGAAACACAAAGAAACAAAATTTTTAATTTTATTTAAAGAGAAAAAAACAAAACAAAACAGAATAAAGGGTAGCAACAATACAGAATTCCAAGGAAAAAAGGAAAAGAAAAACAACAAAAAAATCCTAAGAAATTATTACTTGACAAATTACATTCTTGGAAATAGTTGTTCAAATTACAAAGTTAAAACATGTAAAGTAGACATTCAAACAGTGAGTCTGTTAAGAGTTCTGTTCCACGATCTGACAAAAAAAACAGGAATATGGTCATCCATCTTGCCCACTCAATATACATGCAATTATATCAAAAGGGTAAAATTAAACACAACAAAACAGAACAAAGCGGGTCACAAGAAAGCAATGTAAGAGACATAAATTTCAAAACTAGACAATCGGAGATATTCACTCTATCATATTGACTCTTGTTTTTTTCCAAATAGTTGTCCATATTGTCACATACAGGGAATTCACATGAAACAACCTAGTATGGAATTGATCTGAGCAGGACAAGAAGAGCATTTCAGGTCTTCAAGACCAGACATTAGGGAAGCCAAGAATGGCTATCATAGTGTCTCTCATTCTCCTCAAAACAGCTGTCCATACCTTCATGTGTGTTGAACTTAAACAAGACAAAGCAAGCTAAAATCACTTTGAACAAAAAGTGATAGTTTTGCTTGATTTCACAGCATGACATTATGGAATCAGCAATGGGTATTGTGGTGTCTCTTTTTCTTCAAAGTAGTTGTTCATTTCAACATGTGTTATATAGTTGGTTCTTATAAACTGTTTGTAAGCTCTACACATGCATGAGTCTCTAAACGTATATCTATCCTTTCTGTATTAGAGGTAAAAACAAAACAAAGCAAGATAAAAAAAAAAACAATTCCTAGAAAAGCATGAGGCCAAAAGTCACATAAAACCGCAATACTAGGTGATCTATAATGGTTACCATGATGTCTCAGTAGTATATAACAAAATTAATAAAAACAAAGCATTGGAGACATTATAAGACTTCAAAAGCAAGTAATAATCAAACCAGAGTGGGTATCTTAATGAATCTTGTCATCTTCAGTGTAGTTGCCTATACTCTTAGATTTGCTGTTATCAATCATAACAGATTTAAATAAAATCAGCCAATATAAAGTAGCAATCTAACAAACCAGATTCAAATAAGATCAGTCATAATAAGACAGTATAAGTTATAAAGGGCTTCAGATTAAGTTGATAGGAAATTAGGGATGATTACCATAATATGTCCTATTATTTTTGGGATAGCTGACCATGTCCTCAAGTCTAGTATAAGTAGACAAACTGGAACAGCACATAATCCATCCAAGCAGAGTGGTAAGAATAATGTAAATTTTAAATCTTGTTACCCAATTAACAATATCCTCTGCCTCCCTTTTTTAGACAATTCCTCCCCTTTCACTCCCATGGGGTGCACTGCTTGTTTTGGGTCCCACTGCCTCCCTATATAGAGCAGCTCAAGGGACCCTATCTCCTGATCTACTCTGCCTGTGTTTCTCTCTGTTAATATTTCAAGGCCATCTATACTAGAGATTACAGCCAATCTTCTCTGCCTTATTTCTGCTATTCTGTTTTTCTGCCATTGGTTTTCTATATTTCTGTTCCACTCCACTGTCTGCCCTGTTCACTGAGGCCTCTCTGCCACTGTTCCTGAAATACTTGCATTCTTGTTTTCTCTCCCTAGAATGTCCTTCAGTATTTTTTGTAGGGTTGGACTGTTGGTCACAAATTCTCCTCGTTCCTCTTTGTCATGGAAGCATCTTGTTTCTCCATTAATTTCTAGAGAGAGTTTTGAAGGATACATCAATCTGGGCTGGAGGTTGTTCTCCTTCAGGGCTTGAATTACTTCACTCCAAGCTCTTCTTGACCTGATGGTCTGTGTCAAGAAGTCTGCCGTGATTTTGATGGGTTTTCCTTTATAGGTGATCTGTTTCTTTTCTCTGATGGCTTTTAATATTCTGTTCTTATACTGAATTTCTGGGATCCTGATTATTATGTGTCTGGGTGTAGCTCTGTTTGGGTTGTAGGTGGCTGGAGTTCTGTATGCTTCATACCTCTGCATATCATTTCTTTTTTCTATGTTTGGGAAATTTTCCTTAATAATTTCAGAGAATAGCTGTTGTAATTCCTCTGGTTTGATTCCTGCTTCTTCATTCATATGCCTTATTCTTAAGTTATAGATCCTCTTGTTGTCTTCCAGTCTTTGTATCTTTACTGCCTGCTCCCTTGTTATTTTTAAGAGATCTTCCCTTTCATGGTCACACATTGCAAGCCTGTGTTCAATTTTTGATAGTCTATCTTTGGTTTCTTTCAAGCGTTTTTGCCAGCTTTCTATGGAGTCTTTAGTTTCCTGATAATCTCTTTGAATCTGCTTCATGAATTCTAGGTTTTGTCTGAATTCTTCATTAAACTTTTCTCTCCTTTTGTGTTCCTCCATTCTTCTGTCTGTTTCTTCTTGAGAGGTACCCAGCCTTTCTTTTATTAATCTACTTATCTCTTGTTTAATTTCAATTAATATTTGAGTTTTGGTCCCCCTTATGAGTTCCTGAAGATATCTCTTTATGTCTGCTACCACTGTGTTTGATGTTGCATTTTTGCTGCCCTCAATCTCTTTTGTATTTACCTCCCCTGGATCAATGTTGTCAGGGTTGGGTTCTGGGGGTTTTTTCTTATTTCTTCCCTTTCGTCACGTTTTTGGTTCCTTTCATACATGTGTACAGTGTAATTCCCAGACCGTTTTCTTGTTGATTAAGGCTCCTCTAGATGGCACAGACTAGGAGCTTTTGCCCTCTTCAGTCAGTTATCAGAGATTAAAGTTCAGGCACAGGCAGTGTGGGCTGGCTCCTCCCCTACCGGCCAGTCAACCTTTGCAGGCCTTCACTGCGTCAGTGTGCACCGAGCTCAGGGAATTAATTTGTAGCGACTCACTGGGTCCCAGCCTAGTCCAAGCAGATACCACCAATCCACTCGATGAAGGGAGCAACCAACTGAAGCCACTTCCTTATGGAGTTAGGGCTCTCCTGCACAAATCCAACATGTCTTCCAGTAGATTTCCCCTTTCCCATGGGAGGATCTTATTCCCATCACTCACCGCATGTTGATGCCGGTGCCCGAGAACTGCTGGGCCCTCGACCTCCGACTTCAGCGCGGCTGCGGTGCAAATTCACGGTGCCTTTGGGTGGATCGCATGCAGGACCGGCCCGGGCGAGTCGCACGCAGGGCTGTTCAGCTCCTTGCTCCGGCAGCTCAAGCCAGTCACTTCAGCGCGGATCGCTTTGTCAGGTCTCTGGCAGGGATTCAGGCGGCTCGAGGAGGGTGCTGTGCTCGCTGATCTTAACTTCTCTTATGGTAGCCCCAGGACCTCATATTTGAGTGGTTTTTTGCACTTTAGTTTCTTTGTGGGTTGTACGAGTCCATCTCTCTCTGTTTGGGTCGCTCCAGGGTGTTTTATTCTGGCATTTAAGCTGTGTCTCTCAGAGAGGGTCCCTCTCCTGCTACCTACCAGTCTGCCATCTTTGGACTCTTCACAAAGAAAAAATTTAAAAACTATTCATTTCATCTAAGGTGGAATAAACATGGTCATAAATTCTTTGCTTTTCCTCCCTTTGGAAAGTAGCCCTTGGTTCTGGACTCGTCCACAGAAGTTCTGGAACTTCCAAGATTGGGCTCTTAGAAGTATTTCAACTTTCACCAGTTCCCCCATAACAATCTCTCCAGGAGACGTGACCTCCACTTCAGAAGTGTGATTACTCTAAGACTGCCATGCTGGAGAGGCCAAGAGCAGGCTCTGTCTACAGTCAAGCCCAACCGTCTCTGTATAAAGCCTATCCTGCCAGCTGAATACCACCAAAGAACTTCAATTAATGTCATGTGTAGCCAAAGAATCATGAAGTTGAGCCCTGCCTGAATTCTTGCCACACAACATCATGAGCTATAAAAAAATGCTTGCTTTAAGTCACTAAATTTTGAGGTAATTTGCAACTGATAACTGAAAAATCTAGTACTCATGAAAAACTACAATAATTATTACAATATATTTTCCAGTATTTATTCTCTTTGTTTCTAAGCACTTAACTTCCTTCTACTATCTCCATCTTTTATTATTATTTAATAGAGGTAGGTTCATAGTATAGATGCAGTTTTGTCTTTCAGGGCCACATAAACTCTCTTTGTATTAAGATGATATGATTAACATTTCCCCCACCTCATTCAAAATACTTTGTAGATTCTCTTGTGGTCCATACACCTGGTGATTGGGTTTCCACACCATTATGACATGTGCCTTTCTCAAACTTGTTATGATGTCAAAACATTACTTGTCTGACATGAAAAAATTAAAGAGCAAAATGAAAGACATATAATAGGAAACAGTGAAATACATGTTTTACAAAAAGAAAGGGGATCAAGGGAGGGAGGGAGGTGCAAGAGAGAGAGAAGAAGGAAAAGAAAAAAAGAATTAAGATGTATAACATAACACTAGAATTAAGATGTATAACGTAGCAACTACTCACAATGAATATAATCGTTATGTACTGCAAACGTACTAATAAAAATAAAAATTGAAAAATATACATGCAAAATTATTCTTCAGTAACTTGATTGTTAATAACTACATAATGCATTCCATCAATATTCTACTGTGAAACATTTAATTTATTCTTAATTCTTTATTACAATAAATAAAACTGTAATGAACATCTTTCAACATGAATCATATTAGCATCTTTGCTTATATCATTAAGATTATCAAAAATGAAACTACCAGGAAAGATATAAACCCTTTCAAGGACCTTAAGATACCTTTCCAAAATGCTTTGACAAAATTCACTCTTTCAACAGTAATGGTTCTTATGACCACACTACTAAGCTCTACCCAACATGAAATGTTATGTAGATCAATCTTTGTCTTTATGGCAAAAGCACTTTCTATTTTGTTTGCCTTTTACTTTCATCCTACACAAAGCAACTCATTGAAAACAAAACAAAAAGCCATATAATCCCTACAGGGACTAATTCATAAAAGACATATACTCTCTTTAAAATCACAATAAAGTTTTGAAAAATCACATAGGTAGATAATGTGAGAAATTGATCCATATGTCAGAGTGATAATCTACCAATGTTTGAAATCTTTTCCCCTGGTTTACCTTTTTGGTTAATTAATCATTTGTTTATTTACTACTTTTTAGAGAATTCAAAATCAGGAGATTAAAAAGAATGTATTCCTACATATATTGTCAGAGGAGATTGCTGTTAAAATATATGGTGCAAACAATATGTAATTGGCCAGCTGTAGACTTTTCTGCACAAATACAAAATGATGCAAGTTTCTCCAGAACATTTCCATAATGTTTGTGAAATTATACCAGAACACTAGATTATAAATTCTAAGCTGATACTTATTCCCACTGGAAACCACTTGGCAAAAAAAGTGTTAAGGAGCCCTACATATGGCCCTTCTAAAGAACATGTTTCTGTGGGAGACTGGTATCACTCAAAGTCATCAAGTCAAGCACCAGTGCACTCCAGAGGAAAAAAACATAGTAGCATCCACTTGCACTTGTCCACTTCTGATGTCAGCCCCTTTTGACTCAGAAGTAGAGAACAGAAGTGACTAAGTAGAGGAGAGGCCAAGGTACCCACATTCAGTCAAGTGTACAAGTAAACCAGGCTCAGTCAAATCCCATGGCCCCAGCCACAGAGAAACTTGAGTATTTCTTTAATTATTCCTCCAATGTTTGAAGACCAGCAGGCTTTGGCCAAAACAAAATGCCTCAATGAATAATTCACCCCACTTAGCTCCTATAATAAAGGAAAATGGAAGTTTTCATCCACAACCAGTGTTACTGTCTAGTTTCAAGCATCCAGTAATGAGAATGCTAACCTCTAGCATTCTCAAAAGCCTTAAAAAGTACTCTAGATATTCAGCCAGCTGAGGCATACACCTCCCTCAGAAAAAGAAAAAAAAATATGCCTTTGGGTTACACATAAGATATTCTGTAAGTAGGCATAACTAATGCTCTGTTTCACTAAGGCATATGCATATTAAAAATAATAAATTGGACAATGTTATTTTCTTTCATGCATAGGAATTCATGTTTTAAAAAGAAAGAGAAAAAACAAAAACTCAGTGACCACTGAGGTGGCAGCTAGCATGGTAAAAACAGCTAGAAGGAGTGTCTCAGGATAGAAGATGGTTGGTACAGGGAACATTCGGCATTATTATTTCCCTTCTGGTCAAGTAAGCCTGTTTCCTTCTTGTTTTCCACCAAATGAAAACCCATACACGTGCACCTTAGCAACTGGCATGAAGTCTGTATTTGAAACTTTTTTGGTAGACCCACAAAATACTAGGAACCAAAATTTTAGTTTTGAATTTACTTTGCTTGATTACTAACTCTGGCTTCCAGCTGGAATAACATATGATAACATAGCTTTTAAGGCAAACCCAGTTTAAGAGCAATAGTTAACATATATATTTCATTCCCACTTTCTAATCAGGCACTTGGCACAAATTTACCTAACTCCAAATCAGGCAATGTGCCCAACTTGGGCAAAGGAACAGAAGTTTATGAGTGTTCATTTCTGTTTCTTTCTTTCTCTCTCTCTCTCTCCCTCTCTCTCTCCCTCCTCTTTCCTTCTCTTCCTCCAACTAACCCCTTCCTCCTTCCCTCCCTCTCTAGTTATTCAAGCACACAATACTTTAATGTGGTGGGGAAAAGAACATTAAAGTAAAAACATTCTGCAAGAAAAAGAGTGAAACTCTTTTTCTCCTCACAGAGAAATGTATATGGTTCACTTAAAGGACTACTGAGTAAAACTCCAAATGAAAAATCTAATTTACACACTCAAATTATAGATGTATCAAGGACCAAAGGAAAACAAATTAGTGGAAAACATTAGATTTTTGTGATCCTAGTACTCATACAAGAGATTATTAACTTAATTGGATACAATTGAGCATTTTATTAGTGGATTATATAGGCCCTATCAACTTCTGAAAACTTTTTATTCTTATACCTAAGAACAAGTATAAGAGGAGTGTAATAGAAAGTGGTCAGGGGACTTCCAGGAAGATGGTAGATTAGTGAGCAGTAGAGAAAGAGCCTCTCTGAGAGTTTTGGTCCTTAAATGGGGAAGAGAACAAGAGAGGAGAGGGAAAGGAAAGAAATGAAAAATAGAAAGAGATTTGGTGTCCTGATGCTGGAATATAGCAACATGAGGAAGAGAAGGAGGAATCCAGGAAGGATGCTAAGTGAAAATTGAAACTTATGAGGAAGGCAAATAGGGAGCCTTCAGTGAAGAGAAGTTGGTGACATCTGACGCTTTCTCACTGAGTCCAGACTCACTGCATGGAAGGAGAGGATGGAACCTGCAGACATGCAGTGACTACTGGCAACCCTAGAGAACTCCATGGAGAAACTCAGAAGTGAAATGAATCAGAGGGTACAGCAGATTGCCGTGGTTGGTGAGCTCTTTGGGTTCAATCATCCCCCAGGAGAGGGCTAGGGCTGCTAGTAGCCCATCTTGGAGAGGGGCCAACTGAGCTCAGAACTCAGAAGAGCTGCAGGCCACCTCCATCTAGCAGGTCCTAGTGTCAAGGTGAGGGTATAAAGTTCAAGTTAACAGGAGATTAGAGAGTCTAGTTCAAGCCAGCAGAAAACTGAGTTCAAGACAGCAAGAGGCATGAGAGAGTTACAGTCCAAACAAATAAGGTTCTAGCCTCAGAGGCAGAAACCAGTCTGAAGTTCAGTAGAACTCAAGGTTCAGGCTTGCTGAGATCATCCACTACTCTAGGGTAAGGCTGTGGTTACAGGCTTGCTGGGATGAATCAACTCAGAGTTGGACTCTGCTCACATTATCTACCAGTGATAGCAGAGCCTTGAAGTGAACATATTTTTTCTTATTTTTTTCTTTCCTATATTTTTGTTTTATATTTTTTGATTGTTCTTGTTTTTATATGAATATAAATATGGTTTCCAGTTTTTTATTGTTGTTCTGTTGTTCTTCTGTCTTCCTCCTCTTCTTCCTGTATGTTTTCTTCACCAGTTTCCCAAAGTTTGCATAATCGTCCTTTGTCCTCCAGTCTTGCTTCTAATCTCTTCTTCTTCTATTTCTCTGTATTTTAACCCATAACTCCTTAAAGTTTTCTCCTCTGAGGGTAATTAGCCATGCTGAGGGATTATTTGTTGTGTATGATTTTCTGAATTGTTTTATATTTCATATATATACCAACAAATCTAGTTCATACAGTTAAAGGTGGTAAATTAATAGTTACCACAGTTTGCCAGTTTGAAGCTGTGTTGGATGCTATTGTTATTACTGTTTGTGCTGCTATAGCCAAGATGACATAATTGTTCTCATCAGTTGTTCTTCCCATTACACTAAGATTGAGATTGCCTAAGGGTCATAAACAATACTAAACACCAGGGTCAAAGAAACACAGGCTAGGCCAAATAGGCAACTTCTCCTATCTGTTAATATTTGTTTTATGTAGTTTGGGTGCACTTGTATATGGTATATGTATTTATGATTTTTATCTGTTCTTCTTGGATTGTTCCCTTTACAAGATTGCAGTGACCTTTTTTTGTCTATTCTGATCACTCTTGGCTTGCAAATCCCCTTTGTCTGCAAGTAACATATCTACTCTGGCTTTTATTTTCCAGCTTCTTGTCACATGGAACATTGTTTTCCATACAGAACTCCCAAATTCAGCCCAGGAAACAAGCATTACCCTAATATCAAAACCAAAGAAGGATTGAACAAAAAAAGAGAACTACAGGCCTATCTCCATAATGAACACAGATGCAAAAATCCTCAATAAGATATTGGCAAACAGGTGGGCACAGAGAGCCAGACAGATCCACCTCTGCCTGTTGGGAGCTGCCACCAGAAGGCGTCTTCCTTCGGGCAACCAGTAGGAACAGGGACATGCAGCCAGGTAATCCCTGTGCACCTGTAGGCACCATTGGAGGCCCTTAGTTCCTTCAGGCAGGCAACACCCACCAGGAGAATAGGACAAACACACCCCTATGTACCTGCCACCATCACAGGAGGGCCAGTGTAGACACACAGGCTGAGCAAAGCAGCCACACCTACATGCACCCATAATCATCGGGGAAGCCTGAATGTAACTGCATATGTCTGGAGAAGCCCACCCCATGCCCTGTTACCTCCCTGTAAATCTGGGGTCAGAGGAACCCAGGAGCCTGTCCCATTCCCCTGCACTGCAGAGGGGCAGTCAACGTGGGAAGTGTCTGGGTCCCCACAACTAGCTTGTTGGGAAAAACCAACAAAAATGTTAAAATGAAGGTGCAAAAGACAATCTCAGAACTCTAGCCCACACAGAACAGGTCAGGGAGTACAGTCATCAAAGAAAATGAAAGCCACACACCTGAAATCTCCAAGAGGATAGCAACTGAAGTAAGGAAATAACTTCATGAGATTGTAAAAGCAATCAAATGAGAAATAACATTTCAGGTAAAAGAAGAAATCAAAAACATACTCAAAGAATTGCTCAGCATGTCTAAAGAAGACATAGATTTTTTTAAAAAAAGAGGATAAGAAAATAATGGAAACCTTGAATGAATATAGAAAGGAACATTGCAAGAAACAGATTCAAAGAGAGATCCAGGAAATTAAAAAGTCAATTGAAAGCTGGAAAAATCGCATGCAAGAAACTGAAGATAGACTTTCAAATCTTGAATATAGGATTATAGTTAGCGATCAGGAAAAGAACAATCTCTTAAAAATAACAAGGAATCAGGAAATAATTCAATGGCTGCAAGATGATGCAAAGAAGCACAATTTAAGAGTGATAGGTATTGGAAGCAGGGGTCAACACAAATTAAATTAAAAGGCTACTTATAGAAGTAGTTGCAGAATACCTCTCTAACACGGGAAAAGGATCTCCCATACAGATAAGCAAAGCATACAGAACTCCAACTAAGCCATAACCAAAATAAATCTACACCCAGACATATAATAATAAACATCCCAGAAATTCAGCATAAGAACACAATATTAAAAGCTGTTAGGGAAAAGAAACAGATCACTCATAAAGGAAAACCAATCAGAATCACACTGCTGTGATTACCAACACAAACCATCAAGTCAAGAAGAGTTTGGAGTGAAGTGTTTCAAATTCTGAAAGAAAACAGCTTCCAACCCAGACTGATACAACCTGCAAGATGATCTTTCAAAACTGATGGAAAAATAAGATACTTCTATGATAAAGAACAACTGAAGGAATTCATGGCTACCAAACCAACCCTACAAGAGGGTGCTGAAGGATATTCTAGAGAGAGATAAAGATGGCCATGATTCTAGGTACAGCAGCAGAGGAGGATCGCCAAACAAGACAGGCAATTGAATGAAGGGGAAAAGTGAAGGGCCAACAACAGGAAGATAACAGAGCAGAGACAAACCAATGTATGCTGGTTGTAACCATTAATGTAGGTGGTCTCAATACAGCAATAAAAAGAAACACAGGGAGAGTGGATCAAGAAACAAGATCCATCCATACACTGTATACAAGAAACATATTTAACTGGAAGGGAAATTTATAGACTGAAAATCAAAGGAGAGAAAACAATTGTTCCATGTGACAGGAGACTAGAAAAAAAGCAAGGGTAACTTGTCCATCAACCGCAGAATGGATAAGAAACATACGGTATTTTCATGCAGTGAAAAGCTACCCAGCTATAAAGTAGAATAATCTCAAGGCTTTTGTATGTAAATGGACACAACTGGAGATCAAGTTCATGGGTCAAACAGTTCAAAATCATATGTGTGAATCCTAGCATACAAAACAGAAGGAGTTAATGGGATCCAAAAGCAAAACAGTTAATCCAAGAGTGATAGGGGTGGAAACATCTAGGAGGGAAAGGTGGAAACTACTGTTAATTGTTATTGTCATGTCTTAAACTCTTGTATTGTTTTCACGATTTTGTTAGGTTTGTCTTTGTCTTGTCTTATTTTGTTAGATTTTACTCTGTCTGATGGTAGGGGCAGCTATTTTGAATATAATGGGAAATATTATGGTAATCATGGTTTTCCTATTATATTGCTTTGAAGTCTTACAATGATTTCATTCATTTGTTTAATTGGTTTTATTCTGACTTGTTTGATTTTATTATGTGTGATGGGATGAACTGTTATTTTGAAGAAAACGAGACATTATGGTAGCCATTGCTGATTTCCTGTCATCTTGTTTTAAAGTCCTATCATGTTTTTGTTCTTCTGTTTTGATTGGTTCTATTCTGTTGTGTTTTACTTGATTTTATTATGTGTGATGGCATGGACAACTTTCTTGAGGAAAATGAGATACTATAGTAGCCATTGTTCATTTCCTGTTATCTGGTTTTGAAGACATGTAATGCTTTCATTCTTTTGATTGGTTTTATACTATTTTGTTATGTTTGATATTATTGTGTGTGAAGGTATGGTCAACTATTTAGAAGAAAATAAGAGACACTATAGTAGCCATTGTTGATGTCCTATTGGCTTATTGTGAAGTCCTGAGTTGCTTGCATTGTTCCATTTTGATTTACTTTGTTCTGCTTTGGTTTCTTTTCTTTTGTTTTATTCTCCTTAAATTTAAAAAAAAAAGATATTGGCAAACAAAATGTAGCAAATCATCAAGATTATACACCATTACCAACTAGGATTCATCCCAGAGCTGCAAGGATGATTCAACATACACAAATTAGTAAATGTAATACACTATATCAACAGAGCCAAGGACTAAACCATATGATCATCTCAAGACATGCAGAAAAAAGCATTTGACAAACTCCAACATGCATTCATGATAGAAAAAAAAAACCTAGAGAAAATTGAAATGGATAGTCTTTATTTAAATCTGAAAAAAGCCATCTATTAGAAACCAACAACCTACACATTAAACGGAGAAAAATTGAAAGTTTTCACTTTAAAATCAAGAACAAGACAAAGATATCCACTGTCACCAATCTTTTTCAATATAGTTCTGCAAACATTAGCCAAAGAAATTAGACAAGGAAAAGAAATAAAAGGAATAAGGATAGAAAAGGGAAAAGTTAATTTTTATTTGCAGATTACGTGATAAAAAAAAAACCCCCAAAACTACCAAAACACATCTAAATTTAATAATCAAACTCAGTAGGGCAGCTGGATACAAAGTCAACACGCAAAAGTTGCTAGCATGAGTCAGGTGTGATGGTGCATGCCTGTAATTCCAGCACTCAAGAGGCTGAGATAGGAGGATCATTGTGTGTTCAAGGCCAACCTGGGCTACACAGTGAGACACTCTTCCCTGCCAAAAAAAATCAATGGCATTCCTGTACACAAATAACAAACTCACTGAGAGAAAAATTAGGAAAACATCTTTCACAATAACACCCAAAAACCGCAAATACTTAGAAATTAACCTAACAATCTAACAACTCTTACAAAACAGTTATTGCAAGAGTTTTTTCTATGAAAACTACATTTACTCTGAAAAAGGAGATAAAAAAGGATCAGAAAAATAGAAAGTTATCCTTCACTCTTGGATAGGAAGAACCAATAGAGTGAAATGGTCACACTTCCAAAATTATTATTCAGATTTAATGCAATCCTGATCAAAATTTCAACAGCATGTTTTTTCTTTTTGGTACTGGGGATTAAACTCATGACTGCACACTTGCCAGGCAGGTGCTTATGCCACTAAGCTAAATCCCCAGCCCTCAAGAGCATATCTTAAAGAATTAGAGAAAATAATCCTAAAATTCATGTGGAATCAGAAGAGACTTAGAATAGCAAAAGCAATCACAAGCCCAGATTTGAAACTATACTACAAAACTACTGTGATAAAAACAGTATGGCACTGGAAAAAAAACAGATTTGAGACTCAATGGAACAGAATGGAAGATGCAGAAACAACTGCAAATATACTCAGTCACCTTATCTTGATAAAAGAGCCAAACACCTTCATTGGATGAAAGATAGCCTCTTTAATAAATGGTTCTGGAAAAACTGGCTTTCCACATGCTGAAGAGGAAAACTGGTCTCACACCTTTCACCATACACTAAACAAAAATCAAAATGCATCAAAGATCTGAATATTAAAACAGAAACACTAAATCTGTGGGAAGATGAAATAGGTAGAACTCTTGATGACACTGGTGTAGGCAAAACTTTATGAACAAGACCCCAATTCCACAGGAAATATCAGAGAGAATCAATAGCCAGGATCTCATGTCATTAAAAATGTTTTGCATAGCAAAATAAACCATCAATAAAGAGAAAACACACATTGTGGCAAAAAATTTATACCAGCTGTTCCTCAAAGGATTCATGCCTAGAATATGTAAAGAACTCAAAAGTTTAAACCCCTCAAATGTAAAGGCCTTCTCCAAAAATGGGCATCTGAAATGAACAAGATGTTTCTCAGATGAAGAAATAGAAATGGCAAATAAATATATGAAAAAGTGTTCAACTTCACTAGTCATTTGAAAAATGCAAATTAAAACAGTGCTGAGATTCCATCTCACTCCAGAAAGAATGATATTATCAAGAAATCAACCAACAACAAATCCTAGAAGGACTGTGGGGAAAAAAGAACCTTTCTCCATGTTGGTGGGAGTGTAGACTGGTATACAACACTGTAGAAATCAGTGTGGAGAGTTCTCAAAATCTAAAACTAGAGCTTCCATTCAACCTAGCAATTCCCTTTCTTGTTATTTTCTTCAAAGAATTAAAAGCATCATATCACAGCAATATATGCACATTGATTTTTATAGTGGCACAGTTTGTAATAACTAAATCTTGGAAACAACTCAAATGCCCATCAACTGATGAATGGATAGAGATATGTTTTTCTTATACAATGGAGTATACTCAATCATAAAGAAAGATAAACTTGAAACATTTTTAGCTAAAGGGATACATCAGGAGACCATACTCTTTAAGTTAAATAAATTACATACACCTGTGTAAATATCATATGGTTTTTCTGTGTGAGAAAATGAAAGTACAAATAAGGACCAAAATATACAATGGATATTGGGAAGTAGGAAGAAAATGTTCAAATGAATATGGGAATGGGGGAGAGGAACAGTATGTAGTTTGCCAACATAGACAATAATATTAAGGTAGTGCTGGGGCACTCAGAGCAACCTACAAATTCCTATTTGGCCCCGTATCCCTGAAGATGGAGAATATTATTAACATACTGATAGCTAACCTACATTTCAAAATATGTGCCCACCTCCAAGAACCTGTACATGCTTCACTGCCCAGCAGACTGCTTGTGCTCAAGAAATACTTATTACAAGGAACAAAATAAAATACACCCGTTCAGAAAAGAAAAAATTCCTCTTTTTATCATTTGGAAGTGACACTTCTTTTGGCAAAAAACTAGAGGGCAGGGTCTTCCCTAAAGAGGATGGAAGTGATAGAGAGAAGATTTATATTTCTGATTACTAGTAAAGCTTATTAATTCTATCTATAAATGAGACAATGTGTCTCAGATGTTCTGAATTGTGAAAAGGGGCTATATATCCTGTCAATTAATGAGCCTAATCACGAGCATGTGAGGAACCAGTATGATAGGCTGCTAAGATTTCTAATTCCTAATATTCCTTATCCAAAGGTGACTTTGATTTATTCTGATACTTGCTTCTGCAATTATTCTATGTGCACTTAAGGTTTTTTTTTTTTAAAGAAGCATACACCACAATTTTCTTTCTTAGGAAAAATTCTGTCAGACTTCTGCTTCATCTGTAAATACCACCCACATTTGAATCAAGGAATCATCTTTTTCTGCCTCCTCTTTCTTTACTCTTTATTCAGATGATATCTTAGAGATAATTTCAAGTGACATGCCACAGTGCTGAATGACTGGATACCAAGGACCTGGCCCACAGAGAATCAGACTAGTAGAAAAAGCTCAATCCTATTGTTATAAATGGGTGGGGAAAATGAACCTTGTGAAATAGGACCCCTGAAAGGACAGCAAAGTAAAATACAGTGCTAAAGTAAGCCAATATATCTACAAGTCAAAACATATGGTTTGAAAGCTAATAGAAGCATTAGAGAGCCCATGAATTTGTTATAGAACCAGCAGACACTATTATGTGGTTTAGGTAAACTTAGTTTGATTTAGAAAGAGATGATCTAAAACTTAATATATTAAAAAATGAATCCTATCTATTAAAAACTACTTTGGCAACTAAAACAATAGTATACTTATTTTTTTATTGCAAAGACTGATAAAATTTAAAGCTAAAGCAATATTATACATGATTACCTTTAGTGGTTTTTTATAGTTCATTTGTATTTTATTTAAAAACTGTTTTCCAACTTGGACTTTTATGTAAAATATAAATTCTGCCTAAAGAAATCACTGAAAATGGATTATATATATATATATATATATATATATATATTTATAAAAGCATGTGCTTTAGGATGTATAAACACAGCTGCTCCCTCACTCCAGAGTTTGCTAACATTTTATAACCACAGTAAATTACATTATACTCAATATGACCTTTTTCCTATGACAAATAGCATTAAAACATAAGCTTTATACTGCAAATTTAAGGAAAAAATACTGTTAAACATTATCAAACAATAAATATAAAAAGATAGCACATTTTTCTACATGTAAGATTTATTCTCAATAAATTTTAATTTAGGAAAATGGAGGTAAGGACATGTCAAAGGCATCACTCAGATAAAATAAGTTGGCATTTTTTAGTATAGAGAGCTCATCTAAAAGAATAATAATTACCATTTATTGAGTACTTACTATATTTCAGACACTGTACTCAATGATGTACATGTACAATCTCATAAAGTTTGACAATAACATTAAGAGGCAGACATTTTATTTCTATTTAGATAGAAAATGAACTCAAATTCTTTGCTACACTATAAATAAAAAAGGAATTCTTCATATCCTTGCCACCAAATTAAGTAAATGTGTATACGATTAAAAGTAACCAAAACTACAAGAGCAAGATGTTCTGGTATACACAATAGGTTGACTATTGGAAACAATTACATACAACACATTGCAAAAAGCTAGAAGAAAAGATTCAAAAGTATTCACCATGAGGAAATGATAAATGTGGGCTGGGGATTTAGCTCAGTGGCATAAACGCCTGTCTGGCAAGTGTGAGGTCACAAGTTCGATCCCCGGTACCAAAAAATAAAGAAATGATAAATGTTTGAGGAGATAGATATGTTTAAACACACTTAAACATTGTATGATGGATATATGTATCAAAATATATTACATAATTAATATACCCAATTGTTATGTATTTTATGTATCACTTAAAATTAAATTTTAATAATCAATGTAATATCCTAAACTTAGCCCAAAAACTAGAAGTAATTTTAAATAATAAAAAGAGCCTTTCATAATTGAACCAGCCTCCCACATTCAGGAGGCTGACAGGCTAAGGCAAGAGGGTTGCTATGAGGCCAGGTTGGCCTATATATTGAGCTCAAGGCCAGCTTGAACTATGTAGCAAGACCCTGTCTCAGAAAAAGACAAAAAACAAAGTCATTTTGTGAATACATTCATTTATGGCATAATAAACATGTTTATGCTCAGTTTAACTTGTTCTTTTTTTAAACAGAAAAAGAATTACTTGATAATTGAAACATATATCTCAGTGCCTGAAACACTGCCTGCAATACTGGACCTTAGAGATAAGAGACAGAAAACAAGAATCGAAATATGTTATCTCCTTTGGCTTTTAAAAATATATTCACTGGTTTTCTCTTTTGAGCAACTTTCTTAATTAAATTCATGAATCTATCATATTACGGATGGATGAAATGTATGTCTTTCCAAACAGCCTTCAGCTCTGTTGCTGACTTGCCATTAGATCACCAGAACCACCTACCCAGGAGCCTGCAGTGAGCAGAACAATTTATAACCATAACCTTTCTGAGCTGATCTCAAAGACCAGTTTCTTTTTCTTAACTAGGTAGTCTATAATGTTACTTAGGTCATAGTCAACATTGAGATTTCAGTGATGGAGCTTGGTAGAAAAGGTAGAAATGAGTCTCCAAACAAATAAACAATGCTCATTGCTGGCTAAGATTTGTTTGTGCCTCTTAAGCCCTTAGAAAAAGCTAAATGTTGCCTTCATTCTCAGAATAAACTCAAATGTTCTACTTTCTAACCAAAGTCTGTAAAAGGGACAACTGATAATATACTATAACTCATTACACTAATTGATGAGTGTATACTATGTAAAATAAACATGTTCCTATACAAAGAGCAATTATAATGGCCAGTTTATAAGTTTGCCCGTGGTAAAATACAAATATATAAAAGACCCAGAAATGACTGAGAACCCAGTGTGAGCCAGGGTGATATGCAATTATGACAAAAGTAGAATTTTTACATTATAAAAGTTTACTTCTTTTCCCTAGTCCTTTAAATTCTATTTGTTGACGGAACCATACCAAATATATTATCATTATATCTAGTCAACAGTCTAACAGTCTCTTATGCAATGAGACTGTAAAAATTATATAATTATAAATATAAAATGGCTTAAAATTAATATTTCATCAAGTTTCTTCAGAAACTTCTAATAAATTGACAAATTATAATTTTTTTAGGATAAAAATCTATGTCTAGCCTGTTTTGAAACATTTTTATTCAATTGTGGAGAAGTTCACCTTAGAGGAAGTCATCTATGCAGAGGGAGTGATAAGACCAAGCATGGATTATAGAAAACCAAGAGGATAGCAAAGGCCTCCACATGGAGGATGGGGCAGGGAGGTCTCAATACAGAATAACAGGACCTGAGGAAGGAGTTCATATGACAACCATGGCCCAAGCATGGCTGTTATAGTTTGAATATGATATGGCCCCCAAAAGGCTCACTGTATTAATGGCTTGGTTTTTTGATGAGCTTGGAGGAAATAGCAGAAAATGGCCCCCCTAGTCAACACCTTCAGTTTCATAGTTGCCCAGGTAAAAGTTCCTGTTGCAGTTCTGGTTGCTTTTGTCTCCTAGAAATGGCTGGTCACCGTGATACATAGCTGGTCACTATGATGCATATTGTAAGAACCAATACCCAACTGACAAGCCATTCTACCTCTATACTTTCTGCTTGCTTATCTCATTTAAACCTAGACCACCAGAGATCAGGCAGGACCTGTCATCTTGAGGAACAATCGATTCCTAGTCAGTGTCCTTCTGAAATTAAATATTTTGCCTCCAAATCTTGGATGTTGTTTCAATGTCTCTGCCATTTTAGGAAGAGATTAGATGATGAGAGCTCTAACTTCACCAGTAGATTAATATACTGATGAGATCATAATTTGATGGCATTGTTAGAAGAGATGAAAACAGGAGGTTGACTTAGTTGAAATGGTGAGCTCATCTGGTTTCTGGCCCCTCCCTGGGCTCTTTCCTTCTCTCTGTGCTTCCTGGCCATCCTGAGGGGAGCAGCTTTCCTCCACTACACCCTGCTGCCATGATGTTTCTGACCTACCACAGATCTCAAAGCATGGCAGCCTGCTGACTGCAGAGTCAGAGGACTGGAACTTCTGAAACCATGAGCTAAAATAAATATTTCCTCTTCTTAAGGTGGCATCCTGAAGTATTTCATCATAGAGGCAGATTTAACTGAGAGGTGAGGAAGACATTTTGAAGAGGGAGGCTCAGAGAAGGTTATACAACAACAGTTCTGCATGGGTTTTCAGAATCAGAAGATACCCATATAGAGGCTGAGGGACAAAGAGAATACCAGGACAGTGTCAGAGCCTGAGCAGTGATGACAACCAAGATCAAATAAAAATCAACACAGTTAAAATGGAGACCTACATACTCCACTGTCATAAATGTATTAATGACACAATATCTCAACAACAACAAAAATGAAACCAAACCTCCAAACAAATACACTCAATAGATATCTACATGTTGTTAAGAAGAGAATACATATTTTCCTCAGCAGTACATGGTACTTTCTTCAAAATACATGATATACTAGCCAATAAAGTATCTTTAAGTACATACAAAAGTATCAAAATTGAGACTGGGGATATAGCTCATCAGCACATTACTTGCCTGGCAAGTGTAAGGTCATGAGTTCAATTCCAGGAACCAAAAAGAAAAAAGAAGAAAAAAAGAATCAAAATTATCCCATGTACATTATCAGATCACAGAGCAGTGACACTAAAAACACAAATGTATGGAAATTAAACATACCAGACCAAAAAACATAGCAGAATTTATAGGAAACAATGACAGCTGTCCTAAGAAAGATGCTTATAGCTATAAATGGCCACATCAAAAAAGGGAGAAAGCTCAAATAAATAACATAATGATGTATCTCAGGGTCCTAGAATAACACGAACAGCCCAAATCCAGCATGGGGCAAGCAAATAATAAAGGTCAGAAACTGAGACTAAAAAACAAAATTTAAAGAATCAATAAATCAAAGAGCTTGTTCTAGGCTGGGCATGGTGGCATACACCTATAATCCCAGCACTGAAGAGCCTGAGGCAGGACGATTGCTTCAAATTTGAGGTTAGCCTAAATTGCATAGTGAAACCCTGTCTCAAAAAAGATGAAAAGAAAATCTTGTTCTGTACAAGAAAAACCAAAGTATATAAACCTATAGCAAATATTACCAAAAAAAGCAAAGATTCAAATCAATGCAGTTGGAAATGAAAATGGTGAAGTCACAAGGTACACTATCTCACTCCAGAAGATTGCCAGCAATTACACGTAGTTCTGTACTCAAAAAAACTGGAAAATTCAAAAGAAATGGACAAATGCCTAGATATATATGAATTGTCAAAACTGAAATAAGAAGAACCTTTAATAATCAGGAACAAGGAGTGAAATTGCAACAATAATAAACAAATCTATCAACTAAGAAAAGGTCAAATACCAAATTACTATTATTTGCAGATGACATGACACTTTACATAGAAGACCCTCAAAACTCCATTGAAAAAATCATATCTATAATAAATAAATTCAGCAATGTAGCTGGATACAAAGTCAATACACAAAAATCAATAGCATTCCTATACACTAACAACAAAAATACTGAGAGAGAAATAAGAGAAGCCACAGCCTTTGCACTAGCATCCAAAAAAATTAAATACTTAGGAATTAATCTCACAAAAGAAGTAAAAGCGCTATACAAGGAAAATTATAATACCCTAAAAAAGGAAATTGAAGAGGACCTCAGAAAATGGAAAGACATCCCCTATTCATGGATAGGAAGAACAAACATTGTGAAAATGGCCATTCTCTCAAAATTACTATACAGATTCAACACAATCCCAATCAAAATACCACTAACATACCTCATAGATCTAGAGAAATCACTCCTAAAATTCATCTGGAACCAGAAGAGACCTAGAATAGCAAAGGCAATTCTAAGCAGCAAAGGCAAGGCAGGAGGCATCACAATCCCTGACTTGAGGCTATACTACAAAGCTACTGTCATAAAATCAACATGATACTTGAATAAAAACAGACCTGAAGATCAATGGAATAGACTGGAAGATACAACCACAACCATAAACTCACTCAACCATTTTATCTTTGAAGGATGAGCCAAACATGCTCGCTGGAAGAACGACAGTCTCTTTAACAAATGGTGCTGGAAAAATTGTCTATCCGTATGCAGAAGACTAAAACTAGACCCATGCCTAACACCATGTACTAAACTAAAATCTAAAAGGATCAAAGATCTAAATATTAAAACAGAAACACTAAATCTGTTGGAAGACAAAGTAGGTAAAAACCTCGAAGATACAGGGGTAGGTAGAGAATTCATGAACAAGAATCAAACCGCATGGCAAATACTTCCCAGAATCAATAACTGGGACCATATCTTATTAAAGAGTTTCTGCATGTTGAAAGAGATTTCCAGCAGAGTGAAGAGAAAACCCACAAATTGGGAAAAAATCGTAATGGACTGTCCTTCAGACAAAGGACTTCTTTCTAGAACTTACAAAGAATTAAAAAAAATCACACCCTCGAAATTCAAAGACCCAATCCAAAAATGGGCATCTGAAATGAATACACAATTCTCAGATGAAGAATTACGAATGGCAAATAAATACATGAAAAAATGTTCATCATCATTAGTCATTAGAGAAATGCAAATTAAAACCACACCAAGATTCAATCTCACCACAGAAAGAATGGCCAGGATAGAAAAAACTACCAACAACAAATGCTGGAGAGGCTGTGGGGAAAAAGGAACTCTTCTGCACTGTTGGTGGGAGTACAGACTGGTGCAACCACTGTGGAGGTCACTCTGGAGATTCCTCAAAAAGCTGGTTTTGGAAGTCCCATTTGACCCAGCTTTTCCACTTCTAGGCATATTCCCAGAAGAACTGAAAACATCATACCACAGTGATATATGTGCACCCATGTTTATAGCAGCACAATTTGTAATAGCCAGATCTTGGAAACAACCTAAGTGCCCGTCAACTGAGGAATGGACAAAAAAGTGGCATTTTTATACAATGGGGTACTACTCAGCTATAAAGAATGATCACATTGACATATTTATAAATAAATGGACACAGCTTGAGACCATACTCATAAGCGAAATAAATCAAACTCACATGTGTAAATACCATATAGTCTCCCTAGTATGAGAGTTGGTAAGAGTATATAAGATTTTATGGTAATCATGATTTCCCATTTCATTGCTTTGAAGCCTTTCAATGTTTTCATTCATCAGTTGGAATGGTTTTAATCTGTTTTGTTTGACTTTATTATGCATGATGGTATAAACAGCTGTTTTGAAGAAAACAAAACATTATGGCAGCCATTGCTGATTTAATATTGTCTTCCTTAGAAGTCCTACCATGCTTCTACTCTGCTATTATCATCAGTTCAATCATGTTGTGTCTTATTGGGATTTTAATATATGTGATGGTATAAACAAATTGTTTAAGGAAAATGAGATATTATAGTAGCCATTGATCATTCTCTGTTATTCAGTTTAAAATGTCCTGTAATTCTTTCATTCTTTTGAGTGGTTTTATACTATTTTGGTATGTTTGATATTATTGTATTTGAAACTATGCTCAACTATAGCAGAGAAAAAGATATTTTGATAGCTACTGTTAATGTCAGGTTGTCTTATTGTACAGTGTTGTGTTGCTTATGTTGTTCTGTTCTGTTATGCTTTGTCCTGCCCTCTTTTGTTTTATTCTCTTTAAAATAAAATTTAAAAAAAAGAAAAGGTCAAATACCAATGGATTTACTGCTGAATTCTATAAGTACTTCAAGGAAGAACTAACATCAATACTTCCCAAACTTATTAATAAAATTGAAAGAGAAGGAACTTTCCCAAACTCATTCTCAGAAGCTACCATTACCCCTATTCCAAACCCAGAAAAAGATCCAGCTGAAAAAAACAATGAGGCCAATCTCGTTAATGAACACAGACATAAAAATCCACAACAAGATACCATCAGATGCAACATATGATCAAAAAGGTCATATATCATGAACAAGTAAGCTGCATCCCAGAGATGCAAGGTTGTCTCAAGATACACAAATCAATAGATATAATACATTGCATAAAAAGAAGCAAGGACAAAAAAATCACATGACTATCAATAGATGTAGAAAAAACCTTTGACAAAATCCATTCATGATTTTAGAAAAACCTAAAGAAAAGAGGTACAAAGGACTTTATCTCAATCCGACTTTATCTCATTCACAAGAAACCTATTGCAGACATCATATAAAGTGAGGAAAAACTAAAACTAAAACTATTCCCTCTAAATCAGGAACCAAACAATGATGTCCACTATCATCATCCCTCTTCAAAATATTAGAAAATTCAGGCAAGAGAAAGAAATAAAAGGGATATGTATAGGAAAGGAAGAAGTTAAACTATCACTATTCACTGATGATGTGATCCTTTACAGAGCAGACCAAAAATATTCCAACAATAGACTCCTAAAATTAACAACTAACTCCAGCAATATATCAGGTTACAAAAATCAGTAGTGTTCCAGTATTTTTGTTTCTGTATTCTAAGGATGAACTCAGGAAGAAGAAATTAGTAAAACAATACTGTTCACAACTACATCAATAAAAATTAAATAGCACAAAATTAACCTAACCTACAAGAAGGTGAAAGATCACTACAAAATCTATAGTACTCTGAAAAAAGAAATCAAAGAAGACATCAGAAAATGGAAAGATATCTCCTGTTCCTAAACAGGCAGGAAAAATACTGTCAAAATGTCCATATTTTCAAAATGGATATACAGATTTAATGCAGTTCCAATCAAAATAGCAACAACATCTCTCATAGAACTTGCAAAAGGAATACTAAAATTCATGTGGAACCAGAAAAGACCCAGAATAGTAAAAACCATCCTAGGAAACAAGAGCAAAGCAGGATACATCACAATCCTGAATTTCAAGTTATATGAAAAAGTGAAACAGTGATAAAAACAGCATGATACTGACCTAAAAACAGACACAAGGGTCAATGGAATAAAACAGAGGATTCAGAAACACCCCAGACTCATTCAGCTACCTGATCTTGAAAAAAGGGGCCAAAAATATACATTGAAGGAAAGATAGCCTCTTTAATAAACAGTGCTGGGAAAATTGGCTATCTATATGCAGAAGACTAAATCAAGACCCATATATCTCACTAATCACTACACTGACATCACACTGGAAGAAAGATCTAAATGGTAAAAAAAATAGCAACACTTAATATGCTGGAAGATAAAATAGGTAAAACTCTAGAAGACAAGCATAGGTAAAGACTTCCTGAACAGAATCCCACTTGTACAAGGAATAACACCATAAATCAACAAATGAGATTACATGAAATTTAAAAGCTTCTGAGCAGCAAAGGAAACAACCAAAAGTGAAGAGATAATCTACAGAATGGGAAAAATTTTGCAAGTTACTCCTCAAAAAGAGGATTAATATTTAGAACACAGAAATAAAAAATATTAGACCACTAAAATAGAAGACCTAATTAAAAAATACATTACATAAATGAATAGACATTTTTCAAAAGAAGTACAAATGGCTAATAAACATATGAAAAAATGTTCAGCATCTTTAGCCACTGGAGAAACGTAAATTAAAACAACACTGAGATTCTATCTTAGTTCCAAGAGAATGGTTATCACTAAGAAATCAAGTAATAAATGCTTCAGAGGCTACAAGGGAAAAGGAATATATTTTCTCTTAAATGAGAAACTCAAAATGTAAATACAGAGCAAAATAAAAGAGATAATAGGAAATAGGAAGATAGATCATTTTATTTCTTTAATGAAAGGAATAAAAACCAGAAAAATGGTAAATTGTACTGTCTATACAGAGAGTACATAAATATTTGTCATTTTCTTTGTTATACTTTATAATATTTTATATTTTTATAAAGTATTTTAAATGTTGTATAATTCATATTTTACAATACAAAATTTTTTTTAATTTTTAATTTCTCAGGAATAAATTTCGTTAATAATAAAAAGTTCCCTCCCCAAACAGATCTTTGCATCAACCCTACAAATGGAGTGTACAACTCCTTTCATCTTTTGCTAAATACCATTTTACAGAACACGTTCTATATTTTTTAAGGATTAGAGACTAGTTAGTATGAGAAGAAATGTCAATTGCAGTAACAGGGCTGGGGTATACCTCAGTGGCACAGCACCTACCAGGCAAGTGCAAGGTACTGAGTTTAACTTCCAGTACCAAAACAAAAACAAAACAATAACAACAACAATGAACAACAGTAAAATTTTACAGAATAAGTAAAAAGGAAGTAGGGATAATGTCAAGAAAGGTCCAACTGGCATAAAATTGAAAAGAGGTTTCCATAGGTTAATCAAATACCCAAAAAAATTCTTAGGATTGAATAAGAAGTCAAAGATACAACTGTCAAAACAACTTTAAAATGGGTATGGAAAAGTCTTTATGAACTTCAATTACAATAGGGAGGACTTAGGGAATTCAACATGGGTCGCATTTCAACAATATGATTCATTGTTAAGCCTATAATAAATATCAAAGTTTTTCCCTGGCAGTCAATCCCATAGCAACATACCTGAAGAAGGAGCCGTTCAAATGCCAGAAAGTTGTCCCACTTGGCAGTCTGTGGGTGTTTCAAAGTTTGAACCGTGGCCAGCCCAAGCTGGAGGATCCCACAATAATTCCTTAGAGCTTTGAAGTTGTTCTTGAAGAGTTGAATATAGGATGTGAGCTGCCCTGGAGTGACTCTCCCTGGAGAAACATAATAATTAATGAGCATATCCTCTTCTGAGAAGAGTAAAAATTATAAAAAGAATACCATGAATAATACCACTGTCGTTATCTGCACAGGACTGCAGCATTGACTGCAAGCTTTCCTAAGCTATTATTATTCCAACAACATAGTGATAACAGCAAAGCTAATAGTACTATCTTCATTTTGCAAGTAAAGAAGCAGATGTTAAGGGATTTGACCAAAATAATACTACTAATTCACTTTATAATTCCATAGTACCCTGAAAAAAATGTCAAAGTCACACAAAAATGTAATTATTAAGCTCAAGTTGGTGTACCTCTGGGACCCAAGAAGTAAAAAGCTAAAATTTCTAATTATATGGAGAAATCTGTTATGACTACAGCTATAATATTTATGAGGATAAAAGGTATCTGTTTCACAGAACAAAGAAAGTACATAAAAGTAGGGTGGCAAAAACATTGAAAAACAGGATATAAGAAGAAAGGTTTTGGCATGACACAGAATACATGCTACAATGGTCCCCTGGATTTAGAACAAGAGAACCCAGTTCACAAAAGGCAGATATTATACAAAACACACACACCCCAACAGGAAACCAAAAAAAAGCAGGAGTGGCAATCTTGTTTGCAGACAATGTGAATTTCAAACCAAGAATGATCCAAAGAAATAAAGAAGGTCACTAGATATTAGTTAGGGGAAAACTTCAAGAGGAAGAGATAATAATCTTAAATATATATGCACCAAATTCCAGAGCACCCAGCTATGTAAAGCAAATACTAACAGAAATGAAAAATCAAATAAGCAATAATATAATTATAACAGGAGACTTTAACACACCATTGACCCAAAGGGACAGATCAACTAGACAGAAAATCAGCAAAGACATAACAGAACTGAATCACACCTGTGAACAAATGGACCTGATAGATGTATACAGAGTGTTCCATCCAACAACGTCAGAATACACCTTCTTCTCAGCAGTACATGGCACATTCTCTAAAATAGACCATATACTAGCCCACAGAACATATTTAAGTAAATGCAAAAGAGTTGAAATTATCCCATGCATGTTATCGGATCATAGTGCTGTGAAACTAGAAATTAATGATAAAAGAAATTACAAAAAACCTACAAACACATGGAAACTGAATAATACACTCCTGAGCAATCAGTGGGTCACAGAGGAAATTAAAGAAGAAATTAAACAATATTTACAAGTCAATGAAAATACAGACACAACTTACCGGAT
>PVJX010004682.1:0-12262 GCA_004027295.1 Dolichotis patagonum
CCCCCACCCCATGATGGGTTCCCACGGCATCTTTCTGTGTCCGTCTGGTCCACCATGGCCTCCAGTGATTCACCAGTTACACCTCAGCCTTTCCTACCTTGGCACTGCTCCCCACGGCGGCTTCCCCTCCTGATTTCCTGCTCTGGCTTGGCAAGTGGTGATTCTGTCTTCACCCGTCGGTCTCTCTAATTGTAGGGACACCAGTTGACGCTGTGTTCTCTCGTCTGTCCTGGAGCACAGAAGAGTTGCTGATTTTTCAAATTGTTCAGCTTCATACTTGGTAGGACAGAACATTTGCTTCTTTATATTCCAGGATGAAAATCGGAGTCTCCACAGTGTCCTTTAAGAAGCTTCAGTGAGCCTCCCTCCTATATTTTTATTTTATTTTTTGGAGACATGTATGTGTCTGGCTATGTCCCTCAGGCTGGCCTTGACCTCACTTTGTAGCCCAGGCTGGCCTCGTACTTGTGGCCGAACTCCCGCCGTGCTCAGCAAGTCAGCCCATCTTTAGCCAGTGAGAGACAGGATCTTGTAGTTGGCTTCCAAGTCCTTTTGACCCAACTGTAGTGACCTTTCATAGCTTCCTTACTGTCCGGTCTGGTCCAGGCTCATCTTGGAAACTTCCTGCCCTAGACAGGGAATCGGTCCTTTCCTTCTAAAGCCTGGTTTCTTCTAATGGGAAGTAGTATTTCAAGAATATGTTTTGGATGCTAGCTTGTTATTACTGGTTTTTTGTTTTTTAGGGTTTTTTCCCCCTCCTGGGCTTTGGCACCCCGTAAGTTTCTGCTAGACACAGTTTCATGGCCTTAGTACCTTGGACACGCTACTCCATTTTCTTTGGCTATGAATTACTGCTGCCAGGAAATCCAATGGCAATTTGTATTCTTTCCCTCATAAATCATTTGCCCTTTCTTTGTTCAGGTTCAAATACGTCTTGATGCTGTTCATTGTGGGGTGGAGTTCTCAGGGGTTCAGTATGTTCATTTAATGTGTATTTTTGTCCTAAAAAAATTTCAGACTTTTTTTGAATTATAGTTTTTTTTTCCTGTTCCTTTGCTTCTGTTTTCTCTTTCAGGGAATCCTATTATCCATATACTGGTTATTCTTTGCCTATTTTAAATTATTTGCTACTTTCTATTAAATTCTTTAATATTCTTTTTTCATTTATTTTTATTTAAGTTTTTCACCTATTCTTTATAATTTTTTTCCTGTGTCCTGTCATTTAACTTTTGAAGTTTTCTAATTCTGATACATGTTGCTTTGAGCTTTTAAATTTCTGCTTATTTTATAGTTAAGAGTATTTGTTCTTATTTTGGAGACATTATCTTTTCTGAGAAATATAGCCTTCTTTTCTTTTCTTCATGTTTCCTGGTTGTTTCCTTCCCTCCATGTTCCTCTTTTATATTTTTTGATATCTGTTTTTCACTTGCAAGGCTCCACAATTCTTCCCTTTGTGACCCTGGGCCATCCATGCCCACATAAGGACAGCACACTGCCCTGTGGACTCAGTTCTAAGGTCATGTGTGCTCACAGGGAATAACTGATGACTGGCTTGTCTGGAGGATTACCGGCAAAAGTTCAGCTGGGTTTTTTTTTAGGGGGGTGGGTGTAACACTCAAATATTAGGACTTGTGGTTTTGGGGGTACAGTCATTCTTGGAGGGGGAATCTCTAATCTCCTTCCTAGTGGGACATAAGAAAGACTGCAAGCATCCATCACGAGAGCCGAGCACAGGAGTACGTGGCCCCGCCTTCCCTTCCCTCTGCAGACTTTCTCATCATTCCTCCCCGACCTCTGCCACATCGAGGGTCCTAAGTTCAAGACCTCTGTGGTTCCCACTCAGCAGAAAGCAAACCTCCATCCACTATCCCACCGGGAAAGAGAGGGTCCCTTGTGCCGTCTCTGACTCTTCATACACACCTTCGCTCAGTCCTTTGGCCCGTGGCTCCACCCCAGTTGAGACCTCCCATTTCTTTCTGGGCTTCTGAGCATTGGCTCGCTTCTTGCTACATCCCAGAGGACACTGGTGCTTTTGCTTCCTCCTCTCCGCTAAGCCAGTTATCATTCCCTACCCACTTTCATCCTCGAAATCTTGCCGACAACTCTCCTATGCTGCGCTCGCCTCCCCTGTTCTCTTTTTCCTTGTGGATTTATATCCTGTGTCTCTTTCAGTCTCTTCGTGTGTGTGTGTGTGTGTGTGTGTGTGTGTGTGTGTGTGTGTCTCACACACACACCTTAGTGAGATTTTGGAAGACAACAAATATACTTAATCCCCAGGAGTCTATTTACTTTTCACCCATTGTCATTTCCTTTATACTGGGGAGCTGGTGCTGGGATCGGAAGCCCTGCCCTCCCCTGTGCTAACCGTGCCCTCTACCACTGAGCCACATCCCCATCCCCTGTTATGATTTCTATAAATTATGGCCAGGAGATCAAATGAGGTGATCATTGGGTCTCTTTCTGTTTTCGAATGAGTCTAACAGCTGTGATCTTCACAGATCCTTCGTGGAGACCGAATCTCAAATGTGTTAAGGATCTGACACAATGTCAGCATTCCCATATTTTTGTGTACAAACATAAATTTATGAGTAATCTACTTTACAAAAGAGCTCACCATAGGAAATAATTAAGACTCCTGGTCTATTCAAAGTGAAAATTTAGCTGGGGATTTAGCTCAGTGGCTTAAGTGCCTGCCTGGCAAGCGCAAGGTCATGAGTTCAATCCCCGGTACCAAAAAAAACCCAAAAAAACAAAACAAAACAAAACAAAAAAACCCAAAGTGAAAATTTAATTGTATTGTCTCCTTGGTTGAGAAACTGGAAGAGGAAGTAAGGTTGAAAATGTACACTAGATATTGTGAAATGGGAAGAAATTGTTTAAAAGGAAAAAGAAACTAGGATGAGTGACAGGGGAAAAGACAGAAGAAAAAAAGGAAAACAAATGCGTGTCAATTATACTAGTAATGTCTCTTAGCTCATTAAAAAGGAAGGGTTGTGCTAGTATCGATTGGAGAAATTTTTATGCCCATATCTTATACTCTGAGTAACTACTTCAAAGATAACAACATGCAATATATGAACTATTGCTATTTTCCTATTATTGTTATGAAATTTTGTTTTACCTTTTTTCCATAAAATAAAAAAAGAAAGTTTATTTTCCAAAATCCAATCTATAGCTAGTAAGATCATAACCATTACACATAATACAGTATACTTAAATCTTTCTGGAAGCCAAGTCACCCAGCATATTCTTTATTTTAAAAGACAGAGCTTAATAAATCACACGGATGTTTAAATCACATTATTATAGCCCCAGCAAAGAGAAAACTATAAAGGAAAAGAGGACAAGCAGAAAGAAGTCAGGCTTTAAGGACTACAGGGCAGGAGGATACCACAGAGGACAGCAGCCCACCTGGGCACCCAGGGACAGGTCCTGCTCAGATAGTGCAAAGTAACAAAGTAACCGTGGATTCTCACAGCAGGGGCTGAGGGACAGGCCTGACCACTAGAGAAGACAGCTGTGGGCGTAGTCAAGCACCATGGGTGTAATCGAGGACCTAGCTGTTACTGAGCACAGAGTTGCCAGGTCATGGGAAATGCTGTCTGCAGGATGGGCCACACTCTAAATTAAAATAATAATGCCGAAGAGAGAAGGCCTAGGCAATTAAGGAAACATCAAAGGACTCAGAAAAGGACTCAGTGAGCATCGATCGGCAGGGAAGTAGCCAAAGAAACACTTCCAAGTAGATTTCAGAGTTTTCAGAATGTCCATGTCTTGTATTTCAAAGGGGGAAAAAATGGTCTAGGGCGTCATTAGCAAGGAGCTAGCAGGTGTGATGACTTTAGAGACAAGTCCAACGCAGAATTCGAGGGCACCGTAACAGCAACAGGACACCTGGTATTGATTCATCATTGCCCTGTGAAAGGCAGTGCTGAGCGCCTCTCAGCACCGTCACAGCCGACCTTCACAGCAGTAGTGGGGAAGAGGAACCATTCCTGCCATTTACAGGTGAGGAGACTGCGGATTTGTGACTTCTACCTGACTCGCTCAGTATCAGACCTCCAGGGCTGCGGCTTCAATTCAAGTCAGTCTGCTTGCAGAGCTGATGCGAATTCGTGGTATCAACAGTAATTACTGTTGCATAAATAGCCCTGATGTGGCAGGCACTTTATATATATTATTTTTATTCCTCACTGCAGCCCTGTGAGGTAGCAATCATAGATATTTATAGGCTCTTACCTTATTAATTATTAATAATATATTGATGAATAGTTATATTCAAAAGTATAAAACACTGGTATTGAATTCCCTCAAAAGCAAAATATCTCTAGCATTTCCTTCTCCTCTCTTGTTCCTCTTCCTGTGAGGATGGGTTGCGTGGACAGCTGGACAAGCATGGATGTCAAAGCCAGATGAAAAGATGGCTTTGGAAGGTCGGGATCAGATTACAGCACAATTGGGCAAGCGGCTACTTCAGAGAGTTTAAGAAGGACACAATGTCAGAGAATTAGCATGATTTTTAAAAAACCTGAGTGTTGCACTTTGCTAGTAACAGATCTGAAAACCCAAAAGATAAGACAGCTTACTATAGGCAATTGTGTTCCTAGAATTAAGGACTATGACAGGGGAAACTTTGGCTATTTAGTTAGTTTTGAGACAGGGTCTTGATATGTATTTCCAGCTAGCCTTGCCCTCACTATGTAGTCCAGGCTGGCCTCAAACTTGCAGCATCTTCCCACCTCAGCCTCCTATGTGCTGGGATTAGGTGTGTGCCACCATGCCCAGCATGGCTATTTTAGAGGAAAAGAAACCATACTTTTAATATTAGGCAATTTGTCCTGATTGCTTTAGAGGTGGTTTGAAGTTCTAGTTTGAAAATTATCTAGACTTGCTGCTTTTCTTCTGTTGCCTTGTTTGGACCACTTTATTCTCAGGATTACCAGTGGGCCGGCAGGATTACCAGAGGATGGACTTATGACCTTTTAGAAATTTTGATAAAATATTTGATAAAAGAATTGCAAGAGGTTAAAATTAATTTTTCTAGGTTACTTTGAGTGACTCAACTACCCATGGCTAGGACTCGTGGAGCCAGGATGGGGATTCTGTGGGCTCAATAGCTGAGCCTGTTGGACTTGGACACTAGTTGTGCACACATAGCGTGAAAATTAGAGCTGTTAGCCGAGCCCAGATCCGGACAACCAGATCGCAGGGAGGGCGGGACGAGTACAGGTACTCGAGGGAATGGGCGGGAAAACTCTTTCTGCGTCCCGCGCCAGGTTCCAGCACCCACATTGCTATCAGTTTCTCCAAACTGCATCCAAAACTGCCCCGGGGGACCTCGGGATGGAAAGGAGTCTGTACTTAGTAGAATGAAGGTGTGGCGCTCGCTGGGTACCTGAATGACAGCAGTCACAACGCTGGTGATGCAGCCGCTCTTCACTAAACAGGCCAAAAGTGGTGACAGCGGAAAGAAGCGGTGTGGTCTGCAGTGTGGCTGGTTAATCTTAAGGAACAAAGTTCGCGGTCAAATAGTCCTCTCTCCTGCTCCGATAAGATGAGGATTTGGCCAGTCTGACGGTAGTAGGTGACTGCAGGGGCCAAGTCTTGATTTCATGGTCCAGAAAGGCTCTCCTTTCGGTATCCCGGCAACCTCCTCCGTGCTTCCCTGGGACTCCCTGCCCACGCCGGGAAGAACCCGCAGGTCTGCCGAGCTCGGGCTCTGGCCGCAGCATCCGCGGGGCCTCTGGCAGTGGCCACTGCTGTGTGCCAACCCCTGCTCATCCCGTCTCCCCTCACCCCCCGCCCCGTAGTTCCCAGCTGGGTTCCCAGCAGAGCCTGAATCCCACTCCCCACCGCGCCTCACACCCAGGTCTTGGGCCCAGCCTGAGCGCGGCAGGGAGCCCAATATTTTGCAGGTAGATTCGCTCCCCACAGTGTGGTCTTACAGGTCTGAGACGTCAGTCTGCTCCCTAGGCCCTGGCTCCCTGGCTCCCTGGCTCCCTGGCTCACCACTGGGTGCTGTGTGGCCTGCCTGGTCCCTTTAATTCCCTGGCCTATGAGGGACACATGCAGAGCGATCTGCTGGCCCCTCCTCCAGGCCTGGCCTCCACCACCCTGTAGCCTCAGTTCTCCCCGCAATCTCACCGCTGAGGCTGAGCCCCGAGGCCCAGCACCAGCGCGGGTATGGCTGGTTCCCGGTCCAGCATGGTAAATCTCCAGATGGGTTTTGGCTGCAATCTAACTCCCTCTTGCCGTGTTCCCTGCCCGCCTCCAACCTACATCCCAGTGCCAGGTTTTCTGAAATTGTGATTAAGTTGGCAGGGCCTCCTGGGCCTTGTGCCTTCCAGGCTGGGCCCACTTTCAGAGCTGGTCACCTTAGCAGGGAGGAGCCACCACAAGGCTGGCTCCACACCTGCACTGCAGGGCCCTCACTCTGGCCCTTGTGAGGGTGAGAACTTGTCATGCCTTCTGGGTGGGGAGAAAAAAACAGGTTGAGATCAAAAAGAATTTCTGGCTGGTTGTGGGGGCACATGCCTGTAATCCCAGCACTCAGGAGGCTGAGGCAGGAGGATTTCTGTGAGTTCAAGGCCAGCCTGGGCTACATAGCGAACTGAAGGCCAGACTGAACTATGAAGCCAGACTCTCTTTCAGAAAAGGAGAGGGAGAGGGAGGGGGAGGGGAGAGGGAAGGAGAAGAAGAGGAACTATTTTTGCTGGTAAGTTGCCTGTAGTCATCTCAAAAGAAAGGGATATGTACCACCAAAGCTTTAGTGTTTGCAGTCATTTCTTTACCTTTTCTAAATGCATATTCACTTCTATTCTTATATTTCGTTTGTAATTCATATTCTTTTTCTTGAAAAAAGGGCTTCCAAACTGTAGAAGCCTCAAGCCACACAAAACCTAGGTGGGCCTTTGGGAACCCATGCCTAAACCTTTCTCCCTTGAGCTGCTGATTGAATTGTTCTGGAGAGATGGATGTCAAACAGACAATGGGACATTTACCCATGCGTCTTATTTACTTAAGAATATAGTCCCAAGGTGCATCCAGTTACCTAGAAATGTCTCAAGTTCATCCTTCTTTATGGCTGAGTAATGCTGCATTGTATAAAAACCACATCTTCTTTATCCATTCATTGGTTGATGGGCATTTGGGCTGTTGGCAAGCTTTGGCTATTACAAACTGTGCCTCTATAAATATGGCTGTGCATACATCACCGTGATGTGTTGTTTTTAATTATTTTGGGAAAATGCTGATAGGAAGGGAAACGTGGTAGAGGAAGGGGGAAAGGAAGGAAAAGAAAAAAATGAGGAAAGAAGGATAAAATGGAAACAATGCTTTTGTAAATAAGGAGAGGAAAGGTTGAAGGGAGAGGAGTGGAATGGAAAAAAATAAAAGAGATTCCCTACGATGAATGTGATCACTGTGTCTATCTAAATGGTACCTATAAACTTCATAAAAAATACAGAAAACAGTGGAGAATGCCAAATACAGAAAAAAAGAGCAACAGTTCTACAGATGTAATAACAGTTCATCTTTACCACTGAGGGCCTACAATGTGCCAGCCACTATTGTAAAGGAATGAACTCCGCATGCTTATGAAGTCAGTACTCTGATGGTTTCGGCTTTATAGCTGAGTAAACTGAAGTACAAAATATTCACAAATGTGCCCTGGGCTTCATCCCAAGGGTTCCAGTCCCTCCTGCTGTGTCCCCCGCCCACCTCCAACCCAGCGCCCAGGCATTCGGGAGATGGACATTTGGTGCCAAAGCCTGCAGAGTGCTGCACGCCTGGCCTGGCTGGCCAGGTGACTTCCTCCAGCCGGAGATCTCTGTGGGTCTCTGCCGAGATGGGGACCGTGTGTGCGACCGTTCTGAACTGTGTGCAAAGGACAGGCCCCTCGCTGGGGTCCAGGAACTCACGGCCGCTTCTCACATACATCCTGTCTGTTCAAATTGCCAGATGTGATTTCTTTAAAATGAAGGTTTTATCCAGAAATTGTTGACCCACGGTGTGCTTGGAGTTCTGAAAGCAGCACTTCCTTCTGCTAGACGCTGAGGAAGTGGTAACAGTGGTGGACTTCATCACCCGCCGAAGCGCAGGCGTGCTGAGTGTAAGGTCCCTTTTACTGATGAATATCTGTCACAGCTGCCAGGTAGCCGTCAGAAATGCTGACTGGCAAAAGCACCGCCAAAGCAAGGAATGCAGACAAGAACTGTGGAAAACGGTAGAACGAGTAACCTAAGATGACTCTGTCTTTATCACTGGTAAAAAATGCTATGCAGAGAAAAGCACCCATGCTCCGGGATTTCTTGGTTTCATTCCCTGAAACTGCAGGGCAGGGAATATGGTAGAGATGACCAAGACACGCGCTATGGGAAGGGTCCAGGGAAGGACTGGGGACATTCTAAGTTTGGCAGAGATCCTTGAGCCCCAGCTGAGAACCGCAGGTGCGGCCAGCTCCTTGATTTCAGCCTGGTGAAACCATGTGCAGAGAATCTAACTGTGTTTGTTGCTCTTAGGTTTCTGGTCCACAGAAGCCATGAGATTATAAATGTGTGCTGAATTTGAACCACTAAGTTGGTGACAGTTTTTATACACAACGATAAAAAACAAATATAGTGAATTATATTGCTTGATTTTCAAATGCTTAACCAACTTTAGATCTGGGACTGTAACTCAGTGGCGAGGTCCTGGGTTCAATTCCCAGCACCACAAGTAAATTTAAAAAATGAACCAATTCTATATTCCTGGAATAAACTCTTACTGGTCATGCAGTACCATGCTTTTATATATGATTGCATTTGATATGCAAAATATGGGTCAGAATTACTTATATGTGGTTTGAAGAAAAAGGGAGAAGAACTTTGAAGGAAAAAGAAGCGGAAGTAGGATAAGGTAGGAAGACTTGCCAGTGGTAGACCAACACAGTGACGTCCTAAACTTGGACACGGGAAGGGCAGGGTGAGGAAGGACAGGACGGAGAAGGAGACCCAGCTCTTGGCCTTCATGTGGCCTGGCCTGGATGTCAGATTAGCCCCCCAAAAGGCAGCCAACTGAGGGAAGCTGGTTGGCTGGAAACTGGCAAGGGCTTGAACACAAATAAAAGATGACTGTGGTGTGATCCATGCAGCCCTTGAGGTTCTTGGGCTGAAGGACTGCCAGAGGATGAGAAAACAGAGAGGAAGCTGGGTCAGTGGAGCCCTTGCTCTCCTGATGGGAGGAAAGGAACTGGCCCCTCACTGCAGGGGCGTTTATTTATACCTTGTAGCAACTTAATGTCACGTGACGCCCTGTTGTCCTAGCAACCCACTGCTCAAATTGTCTTGGGGCTGGGTGTTCTCTGGGTTGAAGCGGGTTTTTTTATGTGGCTTTGCCCTGGGTTCTCTTTCTTCTCCGGATGGTCATGCTCCAGCCTTGCCTGTGTGCTCCGTTTCCAGCTTCAGTGGCTCCTAACATTATTGGAAGGGCAGAGTCGAGGAGAGAGAACTCTTTGGGCACCTCAAACACCACAAGTGCTTTCCCCAGATCTGAAGCGAAATCTGAAAACTACTACTGAGCCGCAGGCTGCATCCTTGTGCCCTGGGCCTGGCTGGGACGGCTGCTGCGAATACATGGCTATTCATGGTGGCTATGCAGGGACCAAAACCTGACCCAGAAGGACTCCAAGAAATGGTTTCACCTGACAACCACTCTGGGGTGGGAGGTGACTCCACTCGAGAGCTGAAACAGGGAGAGGGACAAGAGGGTCACTGCGTTCACTAGGGAAGGGCTTGAAGCATCGCTCCTGGGTTTGTGCAGGGCTTGCAGGGCAGGAGCAGAGGCTGGTGGGAAGAGCTTCTTCAGGGGAGGTGTCAGCGCCAAGCTGACCCCATCACGGAAGTCGGAGAGGAGCAGCGTGTTCCTAGAGACACAGCACACAGACACTGACTCGGTTCCTGGCTTCACGGATGTCTTCCTGCAGAGGCACCACGCTGTGAGCACATTGCACAGCCACCCTCAGGGTCCTCCAGAGAGCTGCCTCCCAACTTCCTTCTTCCGCCAAGGGGCCATTTCTCCTTTCATCGGCGCCAGGCTCCTCTCAGGTGAAGCCAGTTGCCTGCATGGGAATTGGTGCATTGGCTAAAGTGACGATCTCCTGGGGCAGAGAGCCCAGGGATGGATAAAACCCGGGGCTGGAGTGCCCCATGAGGAGCAGCGGGAACACAGCTACGCAGATGAAGAGGGGGCGCAGGTGGGGGCACCCCACACCCCATTACATTCAATAATGGCTACAAACGCACCTCCCCCTTGCCTCCATTTGGGAGCATCTCTGAAAGCCATCTTAGCTTCAGCATGGCCTGTGAGGCTGGCTGAGGTTTCCATGGCATCAGCTGCCCTTTGTCCACCGCCTAGTCGCACTCTCCTTGGTCCCACCAGCTGCTGTTCTTGAGCAAGCTTCCAAAAAGTTGCTTACTCCTCAAAAACTTCTTACTCCCAGCTCTATCTCAGGCCCAGGAGCCCTGTCCTCCAACACACCCACCAGACTGCAAGCCCACAAAGGACTGGCTGCTACTGGCCGCTGCGTCTGCCTTCTGCTTCCGGGTGCTCCATCACCATCGTTCCCAGCACAGTGCCGCCTACCCAAGCACAACCCCAGACAAATTTGTAGTGAATGGAAAACAGACGATGATCCAGACATGGCTTCCTGCTTCTCGAGGATGTACTCCTTTTACATCTGATGTGAACACTAAGCTTCTTTTTGTCTCTAATCTGGAAAATGTTTACAGAATACAATAAGAATGCAAAATACATGAGCCAAGAATGGCAGCGCACTCCTGCAATCCCAGCACTCGGGAGGCTGAGGCAGGAGGATTGTGGCAAGTTTGAGACCAGCCTGGGCTACAAAGTGAGCTCAAGGCCAGCCTGAACTGCATACCAAGATCCTGTCTCAAAAAGACAAAAAAAAAAAAAAAAAAAAAAAAAAAAAAAAAAAAAAAAAAAAAGTAAAATACATTGAGTATAGGGAGTTACTTGTGCAGAGTGTTTCTGGGAGAAAAATGGTTTTTAAAACTCAGAGTGTTTATTTTTAAAATCAGGAAGTGTGGCCCAGGTTCAGCTGAATTTTTCTGCTTCAGGTAGGCAGAGTTAGGAGCTGGGAAAGGCATCATATAAATCTGCTTTGTCTCAGGCACCCTGGGAACATTTTCACTGCTGATAAAGTATATTAACAACCCATCCCAACGACTCTGAGGGCATTCTCGAAAGATCTATTTAACTACAGCCTTCCCTTGTTTAATTTAGCTCAATGATGATTTCAGCTAAGTGATTATCAGGGGCAGAGAGTGTAGCCTAATTGGGACTGTATTTCTGCTCTAATGAGTCCCAGTCAACATTTCTAGCAAGAGGTCCTGATGCTTTGGTCCCAGATCCTCTCTGAGGACTGGCATCTTACCCTGCTGACAAGCTTTCTGGTCTACCTGATTGGCTTGCTATTATGGAGCTACAGCTACAGCTTCCTGGCCACTCCCCAGCCCTCTGGACGAAGCCTGGATTAGAGATTACATTCACACTGGATTAGAGATTACATAAACACAGGAGGCTAAGCTCTTAGTAGGACAGGCTGTTAACGTGGACTTTTGTATACTCAAGATTTAGCAGCATCTGGCTCAAAAAACGGTTGCATGACAGGCCAGGCTTGGTGGTTCACAGCTGTAATCCTAGCTATTATGGAAGCTGAGGCAGGGGGATTATAAATTTGAGGCCAATCTGGGAATTTAGTGAGACCCTGTCTCAAAATGTAATAATAATATTATTATTAATAACAATACTTAGAGCACTTAAGATATAGCTCAGTGGTAGAGCACTTGCCTAGGACATGCAAGGTCCCAGGCTCAATCCTCAGTACCACAAAAACAAAACCAAACAACCAGAAATCTTTGTCTCTTCCCTCAGAGCACCATGACCTTTACAGATCCATCTCTCCTGTACTTTTAAAAATGCAAACCGCATAATGCTTCCTAGGGTACAGAATTCTCACCCCAAATCCTCTATTATATTCATCTCCACCTCCACACTATCTGGGGGCCACGCAGCGCTTCCATTCCCAGCTAGGCACCGTGCCCACCTCTGAGGTTCTGTTCCCATCTGAGACTCTTCCTGGGAATGTGTCCCAGCTGCGCTCCCAGCCTAGGCAATCTCTACCGGACCTCAGCTGTCCCAGTCCCAGCAGACCTCAGCTGTCCCAGTCCCAGCTGTTCCCTCTTTCCCAGCCAGCATCCCTGCC
>PVJX010004682.1:12362-92393 GCA_004027295.1 Dolichotis patagonum
AAACAAAACCAAACAACCAGAAATCTTTGTCTCTTCCCTCAGAGCACCATGACCTTTACAGATCCATCTCTCCTGTACTTTTAAAAATGCAAACCGCATAATGCTTCCTAGGGTACAGAATTCTCACCCCAAATCCTCTATTATATTCATCTCCACCTCCACACTATCTGGGGGCCACGCAGCGCTTCCATTCCCAGCTGGGCACCGTGCCCACCTCTGAGGTTCTGTTCCCATCTGAGACTCTTCCTGGGAATGTGTCCCAGCTGCGCTCCCAGCCTGGGCAATCTCTACCAGACCTCAGCTGTCCCAGTCCCAGCAGACCTCAGCTGTCCCAGTCCCAGCTGTTCCCTCTTTCCCAGCCAGCATCCCTGCCCCTCCTCCTAGCCCCAGGTGAACTCATTTGCATTCACTTCTGTTAACAGAATCCACTGAGGCTCCTGATTTGCATATCCAGGAGACGTCCCTTTCTCATCTAGAAAGTGCCTTTGCACCTCTTTGCTTTGATTTGCTGGTTTTTCCATCGTCACGGGTGTCCTCACTGTCCTATACTTGTGGCTTCTGTGACACCTAAGAACATGTGGAGCTGGGCTCCCTTCTGCGTGCTCAGAATTGGTGGTCATTTCAGCTAAAGTGCTGGGTCTAGGTAACAAGGCCAAGGCATGGCCTCAGTGAGCCACTTCTGAGCCCCCCTCAGCCTGTGCCCTTCCTCAATGCTGTGGTTTGGATATGATTTGCCTCCCACGGGCTCATGTTTTGGAAGCATGGTTCCTGGCAGGACCAGGTGTGAGAATGGGCCCTTTAAGAGGTGGAGCCTAGTGAGAGGCTTATAGGTTGTTGGGGATGGGCTCCCTGAAGGAACTGCTGTTCCCTTCAGTTAGTTTCATGGGAAAATTCGTGTAAGAGACTGGAGCTACCTGTGCATCAGTTCTGGTTTCCTGTCTCATTAAGTGACCTCCTCTTCCCACATAGGCCCCTGATTTTAGAATGCATCAACCCTGAGGGCCCCACTAGAGCTGAACTGACTGGCACTGTGTCCTTGAACCTCTCACAGCAGGACTTTGAGCTAAGTAAGCCTCTTTCTAAATTTACCGAGCCCCAGGCATTTTGTTACAGTAATGAAAAATGGGGGCTAAGGATGTGACTCAATAGAACAGCTCTCACCTAACATGTGTGAGGCACTGGGTTTGATCTCCAGTGTCACAAGAAAAAAGGAAAACAGACTAAAACATTGGCTTGCTCAGTTGAGCACAGAGCCACCTCGCTGAACTGTAGAATATTCTTACCATGTTGGTCCCTATCTTCAAGGAGCCCACAATGGGGAAGCCTTCAGTGCAAGGTAGTCAGTGCAGTAATGGAAACATCCTTTGGAGAGAATGAAAGAGGAGTCCCAAACCAAGAGTGTCAGTTAGGATTCACACAAGGAACAGATCTAATCTAATATATAAGGGATTTTCAAGGTAGATTTAACAGTGGCCACCTGCAATCAGGGGTAGAAGAATGCAAAAGAGCCAGCCCTCAGCATGGCCAGAGGATTAGGTCAAAAGCCAAAGATCTGGAGCTCCCTGTAGAGCCCCAGTGAGTCCACATCAGGAAGCTGAACGGTCTGACTGGAAGCCAGGAGACAGGTGTCCAAAGGCAATGGTGAAGGCTGGAGCTCCTCTGAAGAAGGAAGCAAACTTCCGTCTTTCCCTTTAAGTTCCATCAAGGCCACAGCCAGGGTGGGTCTGCTGGGGAGGTTTCCCAGGGGACCAGATATCTGAGCTAGGTCTTAAGGGTCAGTAGCAACAGCCTGATGAAAATGAGAGGATGCAAATGTGCACTTATCACCCACCATCCCACGTGTCCTGAGGACCTGCTGAGTACCAGGCAGGGTTCTAAGTGCTGAGGAGATGGTAGTGAACAAAACAGAAAGTCCCTGACTTCTTGGAGCTTTATTTCTAGTGGAAAGAAACAGACAATAAGCACAATAATTGAACTAAGCATATTAGACCGGCCAGGGACCCGTGTGCTTGTTGGGAGAGGTGGTATCTTCAATATGGCAGCCAGGGAATGCTATCGCCTCATTGCGTATCGACCCAGCTTGACCAGACTGCAGCCATCTTAGTTGTAACTGCGGCTGTGCCCACCAGGTGACTCTGGCATATCCCAAGTCCTACAGGATAAACCAAGTCACCAGGCCTCCCCAGTCAGCTCGAGGCTGCCATTTCTCCCTGTGTCTTTGTCTCGTGGTCTCCTCTCTGCAGGTGTCTGTGTCCTGAATTTCCTCTCCTGAGGACACCAGCCACTCTGGACTAGGCTTTACCTGGGTGACCTCATTTCAACTCAGTTACCTCTATAGAGACCCTGTCACCAAATAAGGTCACATGGGTGAGGTCCAGGAGGTTGGAACTTTAACATGTGACCCTGGGGAAGTAGAGGACCCAGTTAAACCCACACCAGTACCCAGGCAACCTTGAACTTCAGGTTTCGCAGCGTGTACTGACCTCTATGGCACATGAGTGGTTGGAGACCTGCAAACCCACTTACCTCTAAGAAGCTATCCTCACACAAAGGGCATTTATGTGGAGAGCCCTGCCAGACTCATGGGAAGCCAAACACTTGGATGTTTTTACTTATTTATATATATATTTTTGAGACCACGTGTCTCCATGTAGCCCAGCCTGGCTTTGAATTTGCAGGAATATCCTCCTGCCTCAGCCTCCTGGATGCTGGGATTACGGGTGTGTACCACCATGCCTGATCATTTTGATTTTTTTTTTAAGGACTCAACTCTAGGTTGAATTAGACTTTGACTGGAGGATCAGCTACCTCTTAAAGTCCGAAGTCTCTGGAAAGTCCTGTGGGGTCCTTCCTGGATGAGCAGAAGGTAAGCAAGCTATTAAAGCAGGGGCCTAGAAACCAAACAAAAAGAAGCAAGAGAGGAAAAAATGAGGAGGAATATGGACCTAGCAGAAAAAGGAAAAAGAGTTGGGGAAAAAAGGAAAAAGAGGTCAGAGAGTTGTGATTTACCTCAGGTCACCTGACACATTACAGCTGCTCCCTCAGGATTGCAGTCCCTCATGCAAATGCATTTGGGAGGTTTAAAGTGTTACATAATGGGAGTCTGCTGCTCCCTCAGGCATTGCGCCCTTTGGAGACCGGTAGTGCTGGGTCTTCTAGCAGACTGCTTTCTAGTCTTGCTTTCAACTAATTCTAAGAAAATTCCAGAAATAAAATATAACCCTTCTGTGAATTGCCAACAAAAGAAGTTACTTTTTTTAAATTAGTAAGCGTGGGAAAACTTTCAAGACATGTTACTTGTGTGCTACTAACTGGGGTGGGGGCAGGGAGTCATGTGGCATGCTCACCTTTCGCCTGAGGCGCTGGGGTAATTGTTCTTCTCATTTTGTTTTTTGGTACCGGGAATCGAAATCATGACCTCACGCTTGCCAGGCAGGCGCTGTGTGATGAACTATATCCCCTGCCCCAGTGTAACTGTTCTTGTAGAAAGCCAGAGGGTTGGAATAAATGTCTCCAGGTCTCAGGTGTTGGGTTTCGGTATTAAAACCCCCAAGAATAGCAATTCAGGACCTTCTAGCCAGGGAGTTTTAACTTCTACCTAATACCCATCTGACCTTTAAATGGACCCCCAAAAGCAAGCCTGGGATAAACGATTTACAAGGCCAGATGCCCTCCTTTTCACAGAGGTGTCTACTACTCGAATTGGCTAAGTGAACTGTTACCAGTTAATCCGATTTGGGATTCATAAACAGAAATCTGAAGCTACCAAATGCTGAGGATTTTGCTGCAGCATCCCACCAGGTAGTTTGGCTTCTGGGGACCATGTGGGTGGACGCAGAGCACCCCCAGTGGGGTCCCATCTGTCCCCACATTGTCTGGACAGCTGCTTTATCAGCCATCGGGCCACCATCCATACTGTCACCTGTGGGTCAAGGTCTCCACTGCTGCCATTCTTGCTTTTGACTGTAATTTCCTATTAGTTCATCATTACGAAGGTCATTAGGGCTCCTTGAACCTTGAAGTGACTAATGACACACATTGACTTCAACTGTACTTTTGGCCTTAGGCTTTCCAGTAATTACACCTCTAGGTAATTATGCATTGCAGTTTGGCTATGAATCACTTGTGTCTTGATAGGTAAATCACGTGTACATGTAATCTCCTCAAATACACTCTACATAGGCCTCAGGGGTATCCTTAGCTATCTCTCCACTTGGACAGGAGAAAGCACAGAGTGAGTTGTCTGTAAATTATTTTGTGGAACCTAAGGCAGGCTAGAGTCAGGAAAAAAAAAAGGTTAAAAACCCTGTTTTTGGACTCTAGGGTTGTTGTGGTTGATACATTGTGTCAACTTGAGAAGTTTAGAAGTTTAACTGAGACACTCAGCCAGAGTTCTTTCTTTGTGAACATCCTGAGCCTATGCAAGAGGAGAGCATGGAGATTTTGTGAGGGCTGCACCTACCCTGGAGGGGGAGTGGTGGCCTGTGTACTGTATGAAAGAGGAAAAGAGGCTTGCTGTGCACCCCGCCCCTTGGCCTTTTGTTCTGGCTGCTTTGCAGGCTGCTGTCTTGCAGTTTGCCCCTGGGCCATGCCACCCTGCCTTGGAGCCAGCTGATTATGGACAGAAACCTCCACCACCTGTAAGCTCAATAATTCCTTCTTTCATTTTAGGTGGTGGGTATTTTGTCTCAGCAATGAGAGAAAGTAACCGAGACAAGGATTAAACAACCGCATGTGCTGCATGCTCCTGCAGATAGCCTGCAAATGGCATGTGCGAATTCGTGTCCCCTGGTGGATGCCTGGGAGTGAATATTCATGCTTATTTGCAGCTCCTACTCAGCTGCAGGGCAGTGTGGCAGTGGCAGGAAGTCATGGAGGCCCACAGAGCAAGCCAGAGAGCAGTGATTAGAAAGCGGGGGTGGGGGGTGGGGGTGGGGGGGTTGAGGCGGGGCTCTTCAGAGCAAAGGTCCCAGGGCAACTGAAATGTGAGCGATAGTCACAACAGCACTGAGCTCTGCAAATAGTGCGAACCTTTGCCGCGATCACTTTGATCACTTTCTGTGCAGCCTGTGAAAGCTGCTGGCTGCTTGTCAACAGTGGCCTGTGCTCGGGAAGCCCAAGGTGACTTAGGGGGACCGTTTTGCGGTTTCCTTTGGCACCATGTGGTCAGGAACCTTCCATTCTGGGACTGGGCTGACTTAACACACAAGGTGGTCTCAAATAACTCTCACCCTGTGGTCCTGCAGAATTTTATTTGTATCTATTACAGCTTTATGTTCCGTTTTGCTTTATACTTGGATAAGGGTCTATTCTTCCTGGCGGATACTGCTTCTCTGGGGCAGGAACAGGTTCAACCCATCTTTGGGGAGCAACCTGGCAGAGTGCCAGCTGCAGATCCTGGGAATCTGAGAAGTGTGATGTGAGCCCTGGCTCCCCGATGCTGCCTCAGTGACTTTTTGGACAAGGTGCTTTCTGAGTCTCAGCTACTCCATAGGACCACTGTAAAGGGTGAAGGAGCATCAGGATTCTCTCTGTTCTTAGTATTGAAAACTTCATCTTACACATGCATGCATGCGCGCGCGCACACACACACACACACACACACACACATGAATTAGTTGACGGAAGTATTGCTAGTTGATATGATGATTTAATCCAGAGACTAAAGCTGTCAGTCTAAACAGAGTCTCTCTCTCCCTCTTCCTCTCTACCTAGAGTCCACATTGCTTCTTTCTCTCATTTTCTCCTACCATAAATGAGTGTCCTTCACACAAGGGTATCCGTGGTTGCCAGTAGTAGTTTCAGTTTTATTTAATTTCTGCTTGGCAACAGTGACCATACATGCAGCCCAAGGAAGCCTCCGATTGGCCAGCTCTGGCTTTGTGGAGAGAAGTGGGGTTTGGCACTTGGTGGTCTCACGGAAATCATTTAGAGTGATGGAGGAAATCTCCCGGAGGAAAGTCTAGGTCAGTGCTGTTCCTAGAAGTAAAGATTTGAGGGCAAAGGTGGATTTGGGCAGTCAAAAGAAAGACCATCCTTCGCTCTGGTGACTGAACCCAGGTTCTGGCACATGCTAGGCCAGCTCTCTACCCCTGAGCTACATCAGCACCCCGTGTCTGTCTTTTTTAGTTGATGCCTTTTGTAAGGCTATCGGGCCTCAGACCTGGATCAGCAGTGAACTGCCTTCTTTGAACAGCCTCCAGTCTCTCTGTACTAGCGCCCTAATATGCCCCTTCTTCAGCTATCCCAGCCCCATCTAAAGCCACCTGGAAGGCTATTGGGAAACCCCAGTCAGAGTTTCCTAATAGGGGTGCTAGGATCCTCCTCACCTTGGCTCCCGCCAGGATCAAAAAAGAAAATGTGCTTTCCTTCTAGAAAAGAAGGAAGGTTCACGGGGAGATCTGAGAAGCGAGTGGAGGGAGATCTGAGAAGCGAGTGGAGGGACCATGGAGAAGCCATCCTGTTTTCTTAGTGCCTAGAGGACTCGGGGCCTGGGGCACAGCACATCTCAGCGGGGTCAGTGGCAGAGTTCAGAGAGGCACCCACAGAATGGAGGCAGAGGCGCCCCATCCCTCCACCTTCTCTGTTCCTCTATGCCACATGCAGGCTCCTTCCAGGCAACATTCCTCCCCAGGCTCCAGCAAGCCAGTCAGAGCTGTGGAGTTTAAGCCAGAGCCAGACCCGTCACAGTCCTAGACACACCCATTCCAGTGGGTTTCAACCTGGCAGGGTTCCAACCTGTGGAGAGGACAGAATCCGTGGAGGGAGTTGCTGATAGACCAGGGCACTCCTGCACCCGCCTCAGCATGCCGGTAGGATCCATATCTCTCAGGACAGGGAAGGAGCTGCGAGGGGCAGGATTGGGGCTGAGTCTGCATTAGTCAGCATCCTGCCACGTGGACAAACTACTTGAAGACTCAAAACTTAAAAGAGGAGAGGTTTTTCACGGATCATGGTTTCGGAGGGTGCAGTACGTGATCACCTGATTCCAACGCAAAAATATCATGGAGTGATCCATCAAGGGTGTGGTGGAGCAGACTGCTTGGTTCATGGCAGCAGGGGAGCAGAACGAGGGACCAGCACCAAAGAGGAAGGGATTAGGGACCAGATATGGACCCCAGGGTTACACCTCTGTGACCCACTTGGACACACCTAGAAGAGTGATTTAGCAATCTCCTAGGCTGTTGCTAAGCCAGTCAGGCAGACAATTAAGCTTAACTGTCACATAGTGTTTTTCCAATTTTCTATTAAAAAGAATATTCCAGTAAGGCTGGAGGTGAAGGAAGGGGTGTAGGGATCCCTACATTCTGATTAGTCCAGGGTGCTGGGCACAGGGGAAAGTCCATGGTGATGAAGGACCCCTGTGTACAGCTGTGATGTACAGAAAGACACAACATGTGGGGTCAGGAGATCTGAATGAAGACTGAGTGTCTCACTCACTGTGTTGTCATGGATGAGTCACTTAACCCCTCTGTGCCTTAGTTTCCTCATCTATAAAACATGATGTCTATAATAAATCACAGGGCTGTTGTCAGGATGAAGGGGGCAGAGACCTGGCAATGTGCCGTGCTGTTGTCTACAGCTTCCCCCAGGAAGCTGAAGAGCGTGACATTAGGAGAGTTGAGACTCTAATCTAATACAGTTGAGTTCACATCTGTATTTTTGAATCAAGAACAGAGATATTTACGTGTAAAGCAGTGAGATGTCAAGGATTTGATTCAAAATAGTATAAGAAGGTGAGAATGGGTGCAAGTACTGCAGAAATAAGATTGGTCATAGGTGGGCAAGGGATGAAACTAGGTGTTGGGTGCATGGAGTTGGTTGTGTGATCTGTTTACTTTGCATATGCAGGCAGTCCTTGATCTGCAGGGCTCTAATATGCATGGATTTCAGGTATCACGGTTAGTTCAATAAAACCAGCCACCCTCAGCAGAGTTCAGATTGCAGTTACCCTTAGGCATTAACTGCAAATAATCATGCAGTGCAAGCTATGCCTCGGGCTCTTATCCCAGGACGGATGACTAAGTACATAAGATGCACGTCCCTGTCATGGTTAATGATGTCATTTTTTTCAAAGCCTATTCTTTGGTGACAAGTCACTACCTATCTGTTGTTCAGTTCACATACAGACAAGAATCCAATCTTGTCTCTTTATGATAACCTTGTGTCTGTGATAAATCCATGTGAGATTTTTACAAAAATGGGTAATTGTAAGAGGAATAGGTCAGAAGGAGGAGGAAGGGAGGAGATGGGGGGAGGGGGAAAGAAGGGAAGAAAAAAAAAACATAAGACACTAAAGAGAGGAAAAGTGATTACAGGGGAGGTGAGGCCCAATGTTGATGACCATGGGGATGGCACCTTGTGGGGATCATGCAGCCAGGGGATCCCCAAGAAGGCAACATTTTGACTTAATTGGGAAAAGAGGTTTTGATAAAAAGGACGAAAGAGTTCCAGGTGATATTTCACAACACTGAAAGTGCAAAGGCCAAAATGTTAGCAGTTGATCCAAATTTAGGGAGCAGGACAAATCGCCATGGGGTAGAAAAGCACCAAGGGCCTCTACATCAGGGGTTCAACAGCGAAAGGCACCGTGCTGGCCAGCGACTCCAGATGAGTTTTTTTTAACAAGATGAGGAAACACTTTTAAAATTTTCAGTGTTTCCAGCATTTTGCATTACAATGTGCTAGATAAATATTGGTTTTACTATCATTTTCATTTTCCTATGCCTTTACAACAAGCAGTAAAAGAGCTGGGTGTGGTGGCGAGTACCTGTAGTCCCAGCTACTTGGGAGGCTGAGGCAGGAGGATCACCTGAATCCAGGAGTTCTGGGCTGCAGTGCGCTTTGCCGATCTGGTGTCCGCACTAAGTTCAGCATCAATATGGTGACCTCCGGAAGCGGGGACCACCAGGTTGCCTAAGGAGGGGTGAACCAGCCCAGGTCAGAAACGGAACAGGTCAAAACTCTTGTGCTGATAAGTAAGAGAATGTTTTGTGTTTTGATAAAAATAATTTGAAAGGTCACAAAACAATTCTCATAATAATCCTACAGATTATCATGGTTTCAGCTCAAATGGCTATTTTCACAGTCTTAAGACAATCGCAGAGACTGAAGACTGCCAGGACTTGAAAATTTCAAGCTAAATAATCGATACCCCCCCAATCCTCATTCAGCCAATTTCTTACAAGAATTATTCAGCCTTGCTGGGCTTCACTGCCTCAGCTGTCACAGGAAGATAATAATCATAACCATTTTACTTGCAAACTTTTAACAAGTTATAGCTGTCAAATACTCAGCAGACTGAAAGATGTAAATAAAACATTTAATGAACATTAGCTCCTACCATATTTATGCCTCTGAACCAGAATGAGATAAGATATTCATGGCAGGCAGAGACTATCAGGGTGTTGTTTTAATAATCGCCACTGTGGGACGCCTCTCAGCTCCTCCTGTTTGCATCTGTTCTTAAAATGTCACCTTGAGCACCACAAGGCCCGGTCCTTGTTCCAGACCGGCTCATTTTCGCTAGGAGCCTCCACGTCCTGGTAAAGAACTGATGTCTGTAGATCAGTGTTTCTAGCTTTCTTTTGTCACTCTTTCTGCAGGAACCTATTCAGACATTGTTCCCCCCGAACTACCTTCCCTATGAAATTTCTGCATTTTAGAGACACTGATTTTGTATATTTGTGCTCTTAATATAAGAAGTATAAAAGCTTCCCCCAACCAATATTTTGCCCTCCTAGAATACTAGTACAGGCATTGAGAATGCATGATGTGGCAGACCAATGACCTACCCAATATCCCTGTCACCATGACTGTTATCTCCCCTCCTCCTTCCTTCCCCGCTCCCCACTCCCAGTCGCTGCTTTTTGCTTTCTAGGGGAATCCTGACTTTGTTAATCCACCATCTTCATATGTCAAACCAACCAGGCAAATCTCTTCCCTTTGTTAGTGGTTGCCTAGGAATCGAGTGCGCTGTATTGGGAAGCAAGATGTGAGGGCAGATATTCCAGGAAGCCTTGGAGGAGCCAGGATATAGCTCAGCGGTGCAGCACTTGCCTGGCATGTGCAAGGTTGTGAGTTTGATTTCTGGTACCAAAAAAATAAAATAATGAAGCTTTGGGGAAGGGTTTCTTTATGGATTAAAAATAAAAAAGCCATACCACAGAGAAAACGTAACTGACAACTGGTGTGGTCAGTTCTCGCTGCTTTGACTTGAGCTCTGGCAGCTGCCCCTTGTCCACCAGGGAGTCAGCTTACAAGCCTAAGTGACATGCTGAAGATGCAGGACAAAGATGCAGTAGAATGGAAAGAAACCGCATTCTTGATGACACTGGATTAATCAGCCCTGGGCTGCCCTCCTTTCAACCTCTCGTGTTAGGAGCTTTTGCCTCTTGCTTTGGCCTGCTGAGTTAGTGCTTCTGGGTACTTGTGGCCAAAAGAATCCCAGATGATAGGGAAAAAGAAAAAAGAACCTTACATAACGGGAGAATTTTAGGTGAATATATTAATAGAAAAGCAGTCACGTAAACTGAGAATTGCTGCATTTGGAAGATAAAGACTGGAAACACATTTTCTTCCATTCTTGAATAACCTCAACCGTGTCCTCAGCTCCACAGCGCAGACCCTTGAGTATCAGGGTTTGAATCTTGCTCCACTGCGGAAACCACCAGACGGCACTCCTTGGAAGACAAGCATTTGACTCCATGTTGGCTAAATCTGGCCCTACTTCCATGTATTGGTATGTACAGAGCTGGCTGGGATGTTTCTTTGTCCCCTCAACTGGCCTTAAGCAATGCAAATGGGTCTATCTGGGGTGCTGATGTGCAGTTTAAAGCAACGCACAGGTCAGTGATGCCACCTGCAGCTGCCAACCAGTATGCGTGAGCTAGGCCGAGTGATGCCACGCTGCTGGCTGGGACTGAGTCTCGAGAAGAGGCTGTGACATCAAGGCATGAAGATGACACATGGGAGCTGAAGCACTGACCCCTAAACCCAAGATACTTACTCAATCCGTGATTCGCAGATTACTCTCTCAGCATCTCTCTCTGTCTCTGCATGTTGCAGAGGTGCCATCAGGTCCCCTACCTAGCCCAGCTCACAGCACTCATGCACGTCCCACCGTTCTGCAGTCACTCGTCCCCAGCCACTGCCCTCAGGAATTAATAAAACCCTGGGTTCAGCCCTAGGTCAAGGCCTTTGTCCCGGTTAGCCATTGTTCTGACTTGGCTTAGGACCCACTTGACTCCCCACAACTACAGGTATTTTTCAGTGTCTTTATTTTTGCCATGGATTGCACTGGAAGTGGTGCATTGGAATTACTATTGGAATTCCAATAACTTTTCCATGGGATTATAAATACAAACTCCACTGGATCGTGACAAGGTCCAGGAAAGGCATTCCACACTCCACCATCAGCTGGCTGAGTGGCCTAGGCAAGTTACTTTTCTAAATGTCGATTTTCTTTTTTAGAAAGTTGAGACAGGAGTATCCATACTGGGTTGTGAGAGCTAAAAAGAATAATGTGAATAAAATGACTAAGTTTGGCATATACATGGTATTTGATAAATGGTTGTTCATTTACCTCAGGCTAAGAGCTTCCTATATTCCCTGGCCAGTCCTGTCTGTTGCCAGATTTTCTCCAGTATATCAGTTCATTTCTGGGGCTATAATGAAATATCTGAGGGTGGGTAATATATATAGAAAAGAGGTTTGTTTACTCAGCTCATGTATCTGGAATCTAAGAGCATAGGACTGGCTTCTGCTCAGGTCTGGTGGTGGTGGGGTCCCTCTGGCTACATCACAACATGGCGGATGGCATCACGATGGCAAGACTCCTGTGAGAATGAGATGTGGTGAGACAGGGAGCCTGAGCATGGAGAGGCCCACCCTTGAGGATGTTTGTTTGTTTGTTTGTTTGTTAATATAACAAGTCACTCTCACAGGAACCACCCAGCCCTACAAAAATGACATTATCCTTCCCAGAGTGATGCTCCTCATGACCTAGCCACCTTCCACTAAGCCTTCCCTCCTAAAGCCTCCAACTCTCTTAATACCACCACTGGGGACCAGGCCCAGACCATGAAACGCTGGGCACCAAATCACACCCAACTATAGCACCCAGTTTGGACCAAGAAAAAACAAGGTGATATTCGCCAGGTGTCCCTGAGAAAGAGTGTCGTTGACTTTAAAAGCAAACCTCCACCACCACTGTCATCTCTTTTGCAAATCCTGTCATCTACAGGAACTGTTTTGGCCCCATGGGGGAAGGCAGCTTGAAGATGAGACAGGTACACAGAAGGGAGATGACCTAGGAGCCACTGACGGAGTCCAGCCCCGAAGCCTTCCCTTCTTTTGAACTTACACACGAGTCAGAAGAATTTCCTAGTGAGTTGGAGCCAAGCTCTCTCTAACTTGTGACACAAGATCCCTGGTACAGGGATCCTGCCTTCGACCCTGTCTCCACTGCACATCTGTCGTGTGGCAGTGCGCGCTTGTTGGGGCGGCTGAGCCCGTGATCCTGGTGCAGTTCCTTCCTGGCTCTCTGCTCTTCCCCGCAGTTTTCCCGTTTGCAATCTTCCCCACGCAAGCCCCATCTGCTCCCCTTTACATTTGAGCCTGAGGCTCTAGGAGGAGTAGGCTTCTGCTTTCAGAAGTGGGAGCAGAGCTTCCTGAAGCGACAGGAACGTTCATGTCGACCCAGTCCAACTCGCTCTTGGAAATTCCTTCATGAATCCTGGCAAATCTCAGCTCTCCGACTCTCCCTTCTCTACACTTTGGACCGCCACCCTTTAGAGTGCAATCGTAGTTATCATTTCAACAAACTTTAACGTTTTAAACTTATTATAATAAATTTGAAATCACCCTAATCTAATTGATAAAGTGTCTGTAAGTCGCATCTTAGCGTGCTTTAGTGCTATTAAGTATTCAACTGCCAAATGTTTGAATTGTAAAGTCCCAGAGTTACATAATTTCCAAGAAGTTTCCTATTAATTATTTTCTTCATATTTGGATGTGCATGGACAGCATTATTGGTAGTGAGTAAATTCTTCTGCTTTTGGTTGAGAATGCGTAGTTATTAGCTGTAGTTTCATTGTGTACAACAGATCTATCCCTCCTTTCCACTAAAATGTGTGTCCATTGTCTAACAGCTCCTCAACCTTCTTCCACCTCTAGCTGCTGCTAAGCACCATTTGCTTTCTGCTTCTGTGGGTCTGTTTAACCTCTTTGTGCAAGTGAGTCAATGTGTGTTAACTTACGCCACTGTGACAAAGTCCTTGGTGGTCACTTCCTATTTAACCCGTAACAACCTGGTGCTTGTCTTTCTGTGTCCCCGCTTATGTCACTTTAACACAGTGTTCTCCAGCTCCACCTGTGTCATTGTAAATTACAGAATTAATTTTTAAAGAATTTAGAATAAATCCCATTGTGTATGTAGACTGTATTTCATGTATCCAAGAGTAATGTTTCTCGGCTTGGATGCCGTATGCTTTGTCTCATTTCTTTCTGCTTCCTCCATTGATTGTTTTAAGCAGGATTCCCTGTCTTACATACAGATAGGGCCAGAGCTTGGCACTGGCCTTAATGGCAGACATCTATGGGCAGCCGAGGCCAGCGACAGCAAACCCATTAGAGCTGTCAGTGATACCAACGGGCCATTGCAGCAAATGTGCCATGTTTGCCACCACTGTCGTGAGAACACCACCCAACCATGTTCCCCTGCACTTTGCCAGGCCAACCAATTAAATCAACGCTCAGGAATTATTTGAATGTGAACCATAGATAGGAAAGGATAAAGAAGGAGGGATCAAAAGGCTGATAAATTCAACTGTATTAAATTTCACTGCTTTGTTCACCAAAAGATCAGACTGGTAAACATCCACAAAATTGGCAAAATGATAACATCTGAAGGTAAATACAGAGACGGCTATGAAACAAAGGGAACACATAAAAGGAGACATCACGAGACGTCTAACTGGTACAGCTACTTTGAGTTTGGCATTTTAGTCAAGTACCCTATGACTCACCAGCTGTGCTCCCAGGAATGTACCCAGAGAAATCTGTGCACCTGAGCATTGAGACACACTTAAAGAGTGTTCATAGCACGATACCAAAACCCCCTACAACAACGACCACCTAGAAACAACCTAAATACATGCCAGAGATGCCGTGTCTAAGTGAATCTAATGTATTCCTGTGGCATAACACCACTGAACACGGAAAACGAGTGACCAATAACCACATGTGAGAACCCGGGGAACCCTGGTGGGGAGGGGCCTGGAAGAGGTTTGCCGATTGTCCTTCCTGCTGGTGGCTTTGCCTGCTGAGGGCTTAGGATCCACTCTCCTCTCTTGAACATCTGCAGGGAGCTCAGGACCAAGCCCTCTCGGAGCTGTGCAGCCCGTTTCTAGGTGATGTGGACGGGGGGCCCACAGGCTGCTTTAAGGGGTAAACAGTTTTTTCTTTGGCATTTTAATCCCCTTGAAAACAGAAGGCAGCAGTCTGTCCCATGAACCAGTCTCCACTCCCAAATGTCCCTCTTCGGCGGGGTTCTTACAGCTGCTTTATTTCTGTTTCCCAGTCGACCATTGGTTTTCTCGGTTAGTGACTGCCTGGAATCTGTGTGGAACAAGACTCCAGACTCAGTAAAAATCCTAGGTCCTTATCCTCCCCTTTGCCCCCAGCCTGGCTCCTAGCTTGGCTGAGAAATTAAAATGGGCCTTTGAAAAATGCTTGGAGCGAATATAGTGGACCCCTTCTTATTTTTGGGCACACAAGCAGTAGACTTCCAACTCTGAAAAGATCCACATTTGCACACTTTCTGAACCCTGCAACCTGGCCAGCGCTCTTTCTGATAATCCTTTGCTGGAAGAGCAGAAAGCAGGAAGGAGCCACTGCTTCCTAGGGCCACGGGCTTCATAGAGGAGTGGGCTGGCCTTAGATGATCCATCGTGTGTGACTCTCCTGCCGAAGGCTGGCTGCATCTGCATAAAAAGGACAGCAGCTTTCCGGAATTCGATATCGATTCCCTTACCTCCCAACTGCTGAGCAACGCCACATGTTTTAGGTCCTCACACCAGCAGTACCATTTCCAAATCAGTTTCTAGCTTAGTTAAGGTAACTTACACCACCTTAATGAAGACATCCACCAATCGCATGCCTTCAGGAAGATAGACACTTGGTGCTTTTGCCTGGGAAGGGACAGGGTGAGCCTGCCAGGCACCGGGTGGCTCTACTCTCCCAGGCATTCAAGCATCCAAGTTCTTCCCGTCTTGTTGCCGCTGCATCCCACAGGCCTGGATGTCTAGGAAGTCAAGGCTGCATCACTGCTAGGTTTGGGTCCATGTGTGTGGGCAGGAGACGTAGCTGGGTCTTAAGATAAAGGCCTAGCACAGGTTCGCAGCACTGACGCTCACATTTCTCAGGAGGTATTTGAGCCATTTGGCCACACTGAACTGCAAGGAAGTCTGGGAAATGGGACCGGTATAGAAAGAACAGATTTTAGTGGACAGTTAGAGCTGTATCACCTCACAGCTTTAATCTCAAGCTTTCCAGTTACTTTGCATCTTTGAGAACAGAAGGAGACTCAGGTTTCCTAGCAAAATCAGCGCTACATTGTTCATGAAATCAAAGTCTGCTGTTGTGTATTTTATTTATCTTAAAAGGTCACGTAGTTTTGGAATATTTTTGAATGATGAAGGCAATAGGTTAATTTTTATTTTCTAATTGTCAGTACTAGCTATGTGCTTATTATACAATGGTTAACTACGAAATGGAGGATTTGGCCTTGATTTCTTTTTAATTGCTCTTCCTTCCAAGCGGTTTGTCATCTGTCAACTGAGGTATAACTGATGGGAACTGAACATACTCAAGGTCCCAACACGATCTCAGGTGTGTCTGCAGCCTGGCTGATCAACCCCTCACCTCCGCACGGAGTTACTTTGGCAGTGAGATCACCTGAGATCTACTGTCGTAGCAGACTTCAAGAGCACTTTACATTATTACTACTAACTATAGTAGGTGGGCTGTATAGATCTACAGAACTTATTCATCGTGTGACTCCAAGTTAGTACCCTCTGAGCAAGATCTGTCCATTTCCACTATGTCCTAACCAGCTGTCACTCTCTGGTTCTGTGGGTTTGGCTTTTTTTTAGATCCCACAAATAAGTGAGATCATGCAGTCTTTGTCCCCTGATGTCTGCTTATTTTATAGCATAAGGGCCCCCAGTTTTATCCATGTGATTGCAAGTGACTGGGGATTCTATTTTTTTTAAGTGTAACTCATTTGCCAGCAATTTCACAATCTTGCTGAAACAGCAGAATGAGAACTTAATCTCTAGCAAGATAGATATGGAAAAGGAAATTAATTGCATGAGGCCCACTATGATGAATTTAAGATATATAAAATTGAATGTTTATGCAATTTTTAGTAATAAATACAGGAAAGGGAGGAAAGAAGAAAAAAACAAAGAAAGAAAGAAAGAAAGAGGAAGAGAGGAAGAAAGGAATGAAAGAAGAAAGGAAAAAAGGAAAAAAGGAAAAAAGGAAGAAGAAAGAAAAGAAGGAAGGAAGGAAAGGAGGGAAGAAGGAAGGAAGGAAGGAAGGAAAGGAGGGAGGAAGGAAGAAAAGGAAGGAGGAAGGAAGGAAGGAAGGAAGAAAAGGAGGGAGGAAGGAAAGAAGGAAGGATGGAGAGATGGAAGAAAAACACGGGCAGGCCTGGCACAGCACCCGGCACAAGGCAGGACTTAAATATCAGTTCCCCTAGCTGTGAATTCCCTTTCAGCATATTTAGTCCCCTCTAGGGACGGTCCTGGCTCAATCCAGGATTGAATCCAGGGTGGCAGAGGAAGCTGCTGTTGCCCACAGAGCCCAGAGACTTGAGAGCAAAGGCGGCAGCAGCATCAATGGTTGCCTGGCAACGCGGTGGGTACCACCGAGGCACGGTCTCCGAAACACTGAGAGACGATGAGAACCGTGTCAGCCCGCAGAGCCTCCTCACTCAGCACAGCCTCTCAGGCGGGTGCCGCTCTCCTCACCCCTCTGCTCCATCACCTCATCATTCCGCTTCCTGGTCGCTCACTCTGCCTTAGAGCGGGAAGGAAACACAGCCCAAGAGCTACCGCAGAGGGGAGCAGGGGCAGGGCGGGTATCCTGGGGTGTCACCGGCCGCCAGACAGGTGGGGGCACTGGCGAACTCCCAGAGGCCACCTCTATTCTGGCCCCGTTTTGCTCTGGCAAATCAGAAAGTGCAGGGTAGCATGTGATAGACTTTCATAAATTGAAGTGGGACAAATACACAGCTGTCTCTGCTTAGTGACTCCTATCTGGATTGCCTAAGCCAAAGGTCACTTGTGTGGAATCTACAGCCTTGTGTTGAACTATGTCCACTGTCATAGTACAAGATCAGCTACAAGGGCAGGACAGGAAAGAGATTATCATCTGAGAAATTCCCTGCAAAAGAATAAGCACGAGACTGTTACCATTGTGAGCTCTGTACAACAAAAACAAACACAAATACATGAACCCACAAGTGGGCGTCACTTGTGTCTAAAGCTTTGGCTGGGTATGAATGGGGAGAGCAGGGGAGAAGGTGAGTTTTTATTGTCTTTCAGGCGGACAAGGTAAAAATGGGGGAAACAAAATTATCCTAAAAGAAACATCGGTGAAAAAATCAGCATGTGTGTATGTAGAAATGGAAGAATGGTGAGTAAAACTGGGAAAGAAAAAGAGTGGTTTGATAATTGATTGATTCATTCAGTCATCTACTCCATAGACATTTGATTAATTACCAAGTAGCCAGCCGTGGCGGTGGACACCTGTAACCCCAGCACTCAGGAGGCCGAGGCAGGAGGAGTCCCATGAGTTCAAGGTCAGCCTGCACTACATAGGGACACCCCGTCTCAAAAAAACAGTGGGGAGGGGGGTGCCACTCCTGTGTGCTGTCTATCCAGGGAGCAGACAAACAGAACCAAACAGGACACAGACCTTGCCATCCAGGGGCTCCTAGCTGCCACGTGACACACAGGAAGGTGCCATCAGGACTGTCACAGCTGTAAGGCCAAGGTTCATGGTGGTGCTGACCACGTGGAGATCCTGGGGCAGAGGCCAAGAGCAGGGGCACGGGGCGGGGGCGTAGGCTGGGCTCTGACTGTCGGGGTCAGGGTGGGCACTGAGGCTGGGCTGCAGCTGAAGTCTCAGGAGCCCAGGCTGCTGGAGGAGCTGCTTCTGTAGGGGAGTCACGAAGGCCTAGAGAGCAGTGACCCTGGGGGACAGGGGCCACCGCTGTTCTCAGGAGCAGGCAGCACCGTGCAGCAGCTGACTCAATCTGACTCCGTGACCGTGGCCCGGGCTGGGGCCAGGACCCCCTCAGTGCAGCAAAGAGCAGGCTGCCCCATCATGGCGCATTTTAGGGCCTGCTACCCTCCAGCTGCAGCCCTAGAGCGGACAGAAAGGAGCTGGGGTGCTGGTGGACGGACAAACGGATGCATGGACAGGCGGATGGTCCTCTGCAGGGATGCTGAGTGGGAGCCCGGCTCCTTGCTTGGGGGTGGGCAACTCCCTGCAGTTCGAGGGTCCCGGCTGCAGGTCAGAGGCCCTGAAGTCAGCATAGTGAGCAGGGTGGATCTGACGGATACAGCGTGGTCCCTTATGCCCCAGGTAGGGGGAGGTTTGGAAGATCCCAGCACCAGGAAGTGGGCAGCTGTGCCACAAGAGCCCGGTGTGGCCTCTCGCTGTCTCCACCCCTCTCTGCCCTTGGCCCTCTCCCCTGCCTCCCTGGCTGTGCCCGGCACAGCAGCATATGCTGTCCGAAGTGTCACCTCCCCACAGCTGCCAAGCCTTGCGAAGCCTAATCTGATGAGTTCATATATGCAGAGCAGTATCCCAGGAGGCTCTTGGTACATGGAGACAATTGTCATTACTATTGCAGTTGACACAGATATAATATGATGCATGTCCAGGAAAGCCCAACTCAAGAGGCTGCCACAGAGCCCCCTTTTCCCCAGCAAATCTGTCCACATTCGCATGGAAATGTGGTAGGCACAGTGGAAAATGCCTGGCATCCCAGCTACTTGAGAGGCTGAGGCAGGAGGGTCACAAATTCAAGCCCAGCTTGGGGAACTTAGAGAGACTTTGTCTCAAAATAAAAAATAATTTTGGGTAGAGGTGTGGCTCAGTGGGATTCACCTCCCTGTACCATAAAACAAACCAAACCAAAAATTAGGAGATATAAACTGGGCGTGGTGGTGTGTGCCTGTAATCCCAGCACTCCGGAGCCAGAGGCAGGAGAATCATTTGCAAGTTTGAGACCAGCCTGGGCTACAACAGGGGCCCAAGGCCAGCCTGAACTGCATAGTGAGACCCTGTCTCAAAAAGACAAAAAGAGAAAAAATTACAGGGCCAGGGATTTAGGCCTGCCTGGCAAGCTCCAGGTTGTGAGTTCGATCCCCAGTACAAAAAAAAAAAAAAAAAAGAAAAAAGAAAAAAACAAGGAGGATGGGGCAAGCCTCTCTTCCTCCGCCCATCTCTTCTCCTCCGTGTCTCAGTTACAACCGAAACTCTCACCCCACATCCCTGCCGTGTTTCCTTTCCATTGCAACCAGTCATTTCTTTACTCTTTGGGGTTTTGCAACCGTCTGAGGTGACTGCCTTTAGGAGCCAGCTGTTTACACAGCGATTACACACATGTGCTCCGAACCTCGAGGCTGGGGGTTCAGGGACCACGTGACACCTGGACATCGCTGCGTCCACCCGATGGCAGCTGGTGACATTGTGATTTCACAGGCAGGGCATTTCCATTAATGGGCTCATAAGAGGAAGCTCAAGAACTCATTTATTTTGGGTCATTGCTTCTGGCCAGAAGGAAGTTTTCTAAGCTTCCTGAGTCAATGGTCATGAATTTTATTTCTCCTCCCACAGAAGCCAACGCTCACACAGCAGAAGGGACTGGCCAGTCACCTTCCCACGGCTGAGTTCTGTTCTCTGCCCCCCCCCCCCAATGTGGGCATCTGGTCTCTAGCAGAACGGGGAGCAGGTGGCCTTCTGGGGGAGCCTTGTCCTTTCAACATTTAGCGGCTGGGTCATGCAAAGAAAGGTCCCAAGGCAACCCTGTGTCGCTGCTGTGTGTCCATCCCGCAGGAGTGGCCCCGAGGCCCCCTCCTCACACAGCTGTGTCACACCTGCCCTTCACGACAGAAGCCATGTCCTCCAGTTCCTTCCCTGCCGCTCTAGGTTCAGCACCCCGCCCTTGCGGTCTCCCCGGCCTGCTCGGTGACCGGTCTAGGCTGACGACCTGCTCTGCTTTCTTTCTTCTTTGTTCCCCATCTAGCTACTGGGATTTTATCAGTGCTATATAATTTTTTTTTTTTTTTGGTACCAGGGATTAAACTCATGACCTTGCACTTACCAGGCAGACACTTAGACTGCTGAGCTAAACTCCTGGCAGTGCTCTATAAATTTGAGCTAGTTTCCCCCTGCTTTTTTTTTTTTTTTTGGTAGAACTATCACCATGTTGGCTAAAATCTTCACATGTAGTTTCAAAAGAAGAAAAGTAATTTTTAATCACAGCTACAATGTGTACTCACCATAGAAAATTCCAGGAGACAAATGCAAGACACAAGGATAGAGAAGAGGGTAACCCCTACAGTGTGACTTTTCCTTCTTTTTTGGGCAGTCCTGGGACTGACACCTGCTAGACGAGTGCTCTGTGATGGAGCCCTCGTGCTCCCAGCCGTTTTTTAAGTTTTATTTTGAGGCAAGAACTTGCTAAGTTGCCCAGCTGGCCTTGAACTTGTGGCCTTCCTGCCTTAGAGTAGCAGGGATTACAGATGTGCCCAGCGCGACGTCACCTCTGAAAGATAACTATAGTAAAGGTGTTAGTGTATGTTCTCATGGACATTTTCTATGCATAAACGCACACTTTCACCAAAGTGGTACTGAACCCCTTTATCAGAACCGGGTCTGGGACTGGAGCCCGTGGGATGTGCTGGCCATAACCCTGGGCAGCTCCCACGGTGGGGCCTCTACTGCCCCCGCTTCTGCCTTCAGCTCCAGGAGGTTTGTCTGGATCCCAGCCCCGATGGGAGGAGCCTCCCCAGCCCCATGGGGACTAAGCACCGCAGAGCACGCTCGTGGTGACCACCACCAAGCACAAACCACGCAGGCGAGGTTCTTCAGGCCCTTCCGGCTGTCCCAGAGCCCCAGTTAGTACCCAGTGCTGCCAAGCAACACACCAAGTTTTAAGCCCCCTGATTTTAGGACAGTCTGTCATAGCTGCAGCCAGCAACACAGCCACATAGAACGGCAGACATTTGTGGTAGCTGCCAGCACTGATGTGAATTTTGCATCTGTGGGAATCTCACAACCCTGGCAGTGCCCTGTGAGTCAGTGTGGTGACCCCGTGTCAGGATTCTCCTTTGAGAGATTGGCCCAGGTGATGCAGTGAGCAAGTGACGGGGCTGGGATTTGAACCTGGACAGTTCATGGGGGTCCAGTCTGGGCTCCAAACCCTGCTCCTCCTCTGACTCTCTGCTTTCTGTCGTTTATGCCACAGTGAATGACGTTCACTGCTGTCCTGGGGCAGGCTGAGAGTCTGCCAAAAAACCAGTACCGTTTGCACTTATAAAACAGCAGAGATTCTTGGACTCTCCCCCCAGACCCTCCAGTAATAAAAACCCGGAAACAGGGCCCAGGAGTGAGTTTGTATTTATCAGCCTTCCGCTCGAGTCTGCTGCCAGGTCGTTTGGGCACCAGCACAGATCGCTGTTTCTCCTGCACACTGACAGCCCTGTCACTTCCTGGTCCAATTCCAGGTATGCGGGGGCTGGGGGGACCCAGGCACCCCCCCCACACACACTGTTCTCTCCCTGAAAGTGAGGAGGGGGACTCAAGACTGTCATGGATGCCATGCGTCCTCCCTAAAGATTCCGCCCTTGGCTGCTGCTGGGCCCGGAAGGAGGAAGGTAATGCCACCCCCTGCACCTGTCCGGCCAGTGAAGAAGCAGGAAGACCCCTGGGCTCCCTGAGCCACCCTGAAGAGCCATCCTGCGGGCCTGGCTGGAGCCCTTCCTGGCATCCACATTGCGGTGCCATCCCTCCCTCCGCTCATTTCTACATCCTTGCTCCCTCCTCAGCGACAGCGTCCCGCAAACGCCCCACAGCCCTCTGGCCAGGTGGGCACAGGCTCTCCCCTCGGGACCTCCTCATCCTCTTCCCAGCCACACACCCATTGACAGGGCATCGCCGTCCCCTGGCTACGCCAGCCTGAGCTCAGCCTGGGGAGTCCAAGGTTCTCCTGCTCTCCCCTAGAAAGAGGGTGTGCACTTTGGAGATTAGCAGTGCCTTTCTCTGTCACTTGTGTGTTTGTTTGTTGGTTGGTTTTTGAGACACAGTCTCACTAGTGTAGGCTGGGCTTGAAGTCACTGTGTAGCCCAGCTGGCCTCAAAGTCGCCTCCTGCCTCAGCCTCCTGATGGCTAGAGTTATAGGTGTGTTCCATCAGGCCCATGTCCCCAGTTATTAACATTGTGCTATTTCCCAAGCCGTGGGATGAGCCCGTCTTCTTGCTCACCATGAACAGTGGACCCTGGTCTTGGCCTGGTCGCTGGGCTGGAGATAGTAGAAAATTTGTGGGGGTGGGGGCGACAATCTCCAGGCCTTCAGAAGGGCTGGGCCGAGGGGAGGCTCGAGTCCCATTTCCAGCAGGACCTGCCCTGGACCTCCACAGTGAGGAGGAAATAAAGCAGTGTTCATCCTGGGAGCCCAGGGAGCTCCCAGGACTCGTGGCCACACCCCCGCACCCCCCTTCTCTGCTTAGTTCCTACCGCCCTTCACTATTAATCGTGTTCATTTTATATTTGAATAAGACTGAGTCATCATGGACCTTTTCCAGGAATCACCACATTTAAAACTTTTCCTTTCTATTGATTCATTGATTGAGGCCGGGTCTCACTATGTAGCCTGGGCTGGCCGCAGACTTGCAAGGATCCTCCTGCCTCAGCTTCCCTAGTCCTGGGGTTACAGCTGTGTGGCACCGCTCCAGCTTAAGCCTTTTCTCAGATGGCTGCACCATGGGACACTTTGTCCCCCACACAAGGCATCAGCAGACATGAACACCGCCGAGGGCTCTGTTCCAGCTTTACAATCACATCCTGTCCAAGTGCTTATCACGGAACAGATGGAGCCATCGAGCCTAAGAACAGAAAGGACCCACGTCCAACGCCCCCATGACATAGATAAGGGAACCAAGGCACAGTGAGGTCAAGCAGCTTTTCCAAGGTCACCCGACAGGAGAAGGGGGCGCCTTCCACCAGGGAAGAGGGTCGGGAAGGGCTGCCTGTGGGGGACACCAACTGCCGAATGCTGCCCAAGAGCACTACCTGGATCCATTAGGCACCAAACGGCACCTTCTTGTTTTGGTTTGTGTTTTGAGACAGGTCCAGGCTGGCCTTGAACCTGGGATCCTCTTGTCTTCAGCGGCTGGGGTTCCAGGCATGCGCCATCGTGCCCAGCTGAACCCATTCTTACATTTCACCCCTTGTACCTGCCATTTATCCACAGTGGGCCAAGAGCAGCCTTCTATGTCCTTCTGATGGGCTTAGGAGTCAGATAATCAGCAGGCAGTCCACCCGACCTACCGCTGACCAATGGTGTCACCCTCGCCACCGTTCAGCTGCTGAATCTTCATTGGCCCAGCCTGGCCTTGCTCCTACAAGTTGTGGGGAGCCAGGCAGGACAAGGCCCCCCACGCCTCTCAGATGGCTCATCCTGTGTGGTGAGGACCCCTTCCCACCCACCGGTGGAGCTCCAGATGGGGGTGAGGCATGGGCACGGGGCCTGGTGAGTGGATCGCTTTTCAAATTCCACAGGGGATTTGGGTGCATAGCCAAGAGCAGAGACCTCTGACGAGGTGCAAAAGACAGACAGGAGGAGACATAAATCAGTGTTAGCTAAAGAGGTCTTAGATTAGCTGAACATTTTAAACTCTCCGTAGAGCCATCAAACTGAGGCACAATAAAATGGCTTATGCTTCTCAAGGTATCCAAAACACTAATCCAAGTTCATTTCCTTCTCCCAGAAGAGATGTGTATTACCTCAGTGATATTATTTCTCTCATTTAGTGGCACATGCGCACACACACACACACACACACACACACACACACACACTCTAAGTCATTGCTACTTGTCTGCTTGCTGAAGCTTTTATTAGATTCCTCAAGCCATGTCCTTCATTCTTGACTGGTTAAGTCAGCGATGGTGAGCCTTGCAGAGCCTGCAGTGATACAGAGGGCACCCTGCAGCACACGTGCCAGAGGTTCGCCACCCTGAGCTAAGTGACCACCCTGGCCCCAGCCTGGTCTTGCTGGTCCAGGAAACTGCGATCCGGCCCAGCCCAGGTCTCCAGGGTGGTGTCTGAAGCAGGCTGGTTCATGCTGGGGGGCAGGGGGCAGCCTCTGAGAGCCCCGCTTTTCTGCAATGATCATGTGGCCTCCAGCAGATCACCCAGGCCCTCCAGGGCTCTCCTCTGAGGAGCCAGGTGATTGTCACGGGTCATCACCCCCCAGGACACAGCACTTCTCTTTGGAATACAGGGCTGGGTGCCATCAGAAATGCCATGGTGGCCATGACACAGAAGCAGATGGGTCCAAGGGAGAGGCGTGGAGTTAAAGGATCCTGCATTCGGCACATGGGACACCAAGGTGAGCAGCGGGTCCTGCCTGCCTTGGCCTCTTCCGCCCTGCCAGGGCGGCTCCTCTTTCCTCAGCGAGGTTCTTCCTTCCTCCCCTGGCTCCCGTGGAAGCAGCCGATCAAAGTACCACGGCCCCATCCTCCTGGCCACGGGGATGGACACGTGACAGGTGGCCCTGGCTTGCTGTAGCAGCGTCCTGCTCACCTGGACAGTCATTGGTCTGGAAAGTTGCCCAATGGCCAGTACGGAAGAGACACACAAATCAACAAAAACTTTCAAGGGTGTTTGTAAAGAAAAGCTTGGGGCTGGCTCTGTTTCTGGTCACAGAGCTGCATGAATGTGACCCCGGAGTGGCTCCGTAGACGCCTGGGAGGATGTGGCTGTCATCAGAAGGAAGAAGAAAGGAGATAGAGCCAGAGACAGAACAGGAAGGAGCGTGCTCTGCGGTGTCACATGCCCAGGTCTGGCTGTCCTGAGGCTTTCTGTGACTCTGTGATTCTTTGGACTCTCTAGGATTTGCCGAGAGGCTCTTTTCACTTGGAATTTGGAATCTCTGTCTGTCTGTCTCTCTTCTCCATCTTAGAACCCAAGGCTTTTGGCCCTGAGTGCATCTCCTATTTTCCTTTTTCATCTTGTATTTTGAGACACAGTCTTGCTAAGTTGGTATGTTAACCAGGATGGCCTGGACCATTAGATTCTCCTGCCTCAGCCTCCCAAAGTGCTGGGGTCACAGGCCATCATACCATGCTGGGCACAGATTTCACATTTCTCTCTTGCAAACTAGAGTCCTGAGGACAGAATACTCTAGCAGCTTCCTCTTTACTGTACAGCTTTAAAAAAAAAAAAAAATTGAAACCCGCCATGTCTGACAATGCTGTTCTCTCATCACCTTGGTTACCTTGGGAGCCACATTTCCCAGGACCCCTTTCCTGTGAGGCCCCTTGGAGGTGTGTGTGTGTGTTTGTGGTGGCAGTGAAGTGCTGTCCTCACCTTCCTCACCCTGTGACCCCCAGCCCTGCTGACTGACAGTGGCCTCTCATGCGTCACCAGATGCCACCAACAGTCCACATCCTTTCAAGACAGCCTTGGGCCTGCCTTGCTTTCTGGGCGTTGCGCGCCAGCCCAGGCATGACTGTTGCAGACAGCAGAGTTAGACAGGAGTTAACAGGCAGGAAAGGCCGCAGCGCTCGCAGGAGTCAGCGCAGGACACAGTGTCGTGGCTGGAGACAAACTGGAAGCCTGCCCAGCCCACGCCTCCCTGGAGACAGAAAGCGGCCCGAGTGGTATACTGCCCGGGCCAGGGGACCCAGATAAGGTGGCAGTGGCAAGGTGGGTGACCCAGAGGCCTGTCTCTTCCCCGAAAAGCCTCTATCTTTCTGCGTCAGTTGTAGATAATCCGTGTCCCGATGTGAGTGCTTCCTTGTTGGACCAAGATTAGCTAAACCTCTCGTCCTCCCTGTAATCAGCAGAAGCCACACTGGGTCCAGGAGGAGTGTGGCAAGGAGCCAGTTCGCCCTCCGGGTCAGCGCACTAGCACAGGGGCTGAGAATCGGGAACCCCACCCCATGCCCCCCCACTGCCCCCACCCCAGCTGAGTGGATAACAATGGAGGTGCAAAAACAACTAAATGCTTATATTGTTTGATTGACTTTGCAGGCCTGGGGCCGTAGCATCTATTGGGAGGATAACAGTATGCAATATAGCAGTATGGGGGATTTCCTTCCCTCTTGTTTTTGAATTCTAATATTGTTCTCACTTTTGTTTTGTTCTGATTTACCATTTTGTTTTATTCAATGCTCTGTTTTGATTGGTTTTATTCTATTTTGTTTTATTTGATTTTATTATGTCTGATGGAATGTGAAGATAACAAGAGGTATTATGGTAGCCATTATTCATTTCCTATGACCCTGCTTCTAAGTTCTGTACCACTTTCACTGCTTTGTTTGATTGGCTTTACTCTGTTTTTTTTTTTTTTGGGGGGGGGGGTTTTTTCCCTTTAAAAAAAAAAAAAAGATTTAGCTCAGCCCATGTGACCCTTTTCAGGTATAAAAACCCCCAGAGGAGGCGCCTCAGGCTCCCACGTGGGTGCCCGCCTGTCTCAGCAGCTTTCTCCCAGGGAGCTTTTCCTGCTCTTAACCTCCTTGTCCACCCTGTGGCTATGGAGAAATGGAGGTCTGCACAGTGACTGCAGTCACTTCCCTGGGCCCTGACTCCTACGTCCCTACCCAGCTTGCGGGCTTCCCATCCCCACCCCCCCTCCTCGTGTGCCACCTGAGTCTCCCGACAGAGTCCTTCTTCCACGGCACTCGTCCTGGCCACACTGGGGTCAGGCCTGCCCCGTGCAGAGGACTTGGTGACCCTGCCGAGGCATCCTCCGCGTCCTCCCTCCTTCCGCACCCTCTCTGTCCTCCTCTGTTGTCCCCTCTCCCCTGGTCATGTCCTTCTTCCTCCACATCTGTTGGCGGGATGGGCTGAGGCCATGTCCACTGCCGTGAGCGTCCCAAATGTCCCTCTCTGGCCTCTGCCGGTGTGCACTGTTACCTGCTCTCTGTTTCCCACTTGGGGCCGGTGTCTGGCAGGTGGCCTGGAGGTGTGACACACCCTTGCCCAGGTGATACAAATGCCGACCTTCCCACTTGTGATCTCCAGTTAGGAGGTGCAGTTCTGGCTGACAGGTATGGGTGCCACACACTGGCTAGGACAGGCTAGTCAGGGTCTTAATAAGTGAATTCACAGGGTGCAGACTGTCCAGGCTGCACCTTACCCAGGAGCCTTTTAAATCAGCATGGCGCTGTGTTGGCCCAGGAATGGCACACTCATGCGTTTGAAATCACCACTGGGAATTGGCTGGGATCTGGAGGGGCTCAAGGTCTCTTCCAGCTTGGTGCCAATGGCTCAAAGGCCACAGCTACTGGCCCCAGCCCAGCTGTTGCTCAATGCCGGTTGTTTGAGTCAGCAGGCCTCTCCAGGTCCACGCGGGATCAATGAAATAAACAAGGATTTGTTGTTGTTGTTGTTAGAGACAGGGTATATCATGATGGAGCCCAGGTTGGCCTCAAACTCACAGCAATCCTCCTGCCTCAGCCTCCTTAGTGCTGTGATTACAGGTGTGTGCCACCATGCCTGGCCAAGAATACCTGTTAAATCAGGGAGTCAGCCTTGGAGGGCTTCTTACAATTAGCCTTAATTGGGGAACCTGATCTTGTTTATCTCATCCTTCTGGCTTCACTCTACCTGCCCCTTAGCAGGGACCTTGTGGTCATATACGCTGCTGCATCTCGGAGGAGACATGCTAGAGGCTGCCAGGCCTCTGTCCAAGAGTTGGGACAAGTGTCTAATAGCAGCATCCTCTACATATAGAATCAGGACCCCTGAATTTAAAAAGGACATTGCTGGCCAAGTTGACATGTGACATGAAGAGCAGAGTAGAGCTGCTGGTAGATAAAGACCAGGGATCTTCAGACCCAGAGAGGAGAAATTTACTGCCAGCAGGAGCAAAGCAGGCGGCCACCGTGATGAGGTGTTCAGCGTGCGCGGTGCATTTTCTGTGCTAACGTTTAATCCGTGTGGCCATGAGGTCACAGGCAGTTTGCAAACCAGAGCCTCGGGTTGATGACCACAGGTAAAATCCTTACGTTGCACAGTTGTAGGTGGCAGATTTGGGATGAAGGACAGTTGGGAGTGACCACTGCCTCTCCATGCATGACTGTGGCCCTCTACATGTCTCCCATTCCTACTGATTAAGAGGATCTTCCAGTTCCCTGGTAAGAAGGGAACCGGAAACCATGGCTTCAGCGGCGGACAGGGTGCGCTGATGAGGAAGCAGTGAGCGTCTCCCCCATCTGCGGGCATTTCCGGTTACGTAACCTGCCGGCCCTGGGGCTGCGTGGGTTCCGCCAGGCCTCGGAACCCAAGGCCGGGTGTCTGGACCAGCTAAGCCAGGCAGCCGAGCCCTGACTTGAGGTTGGCTTGTGAGGCTTCCTTGGTTCTGCTAGGGATCACATCTGTGTCACGTCTGTCCTCGGTGCTTCCTGGGGTGCAGGGGTGCGTGGCCAAGTCGCGCCTGCAGCCTGCAAATGTTCACGGAGGCAAGCACAGCCGCCCTCCGTGCCCAGGCGAGGTAAAGCATGAAGGGCAGGAGGGGTCACCTCGTGCCTCCTGCTTGGGTGCCTTGGTGACATTACGATGCACTGACGGGAAAGGAGGGCGCACACTGCAGCAGCTCAGCGCTGCTCCACGCCCTGACACACGCGGGGCGCCATGGCACACGGCCTCTCACCCACCGAGTCCCAAAGAAAGGGATCGGCTGGGGACCCAGGCCACAGTGGGAGTCCCCTGGAGGGGAGTCCGCCTTGCCTTTGCTGCATCCCTGGATCAGCTCCGGGAACGGCCCTCGGGTCCCGTAAGACACACAAAGACACAGCGTGGAAAATCTGTTCTCCACACACGCAGAATCCCAAAGCTTGCTGGGATAGTTCCGCAGCACACGGTGACGCTTGGTCAGCGCCAGCCCGCCCGCGATGGACGCACCAGATGACAAAGGAGCTCAGAAACTCCTGTCAGCTGAGGACACACAGCTGCTGCGCCACGGCAGCGCGACACGTGACTGGCACGTTTGTGACGATGCAGGTGCAAGCGAACCTATTGTGCTGCCAGTGGTACAAAAGCTGCGCCCATAGAATGAAGCGCACACAACGCTTGACCATAAATGCCGGTGTCCTGGGCTCACGTTTTACCCTCACGGCAGTACGTGCACCTCTGCTTCAAGGGGACCAGCGTGGAAGGGGGAGGGATAGAGGACGAATTAAGCTGTATTACACACGTGCGCCAACCGCCTCATGGTATGTGTAATCCTTAGGTACTGCAAGCAAGTACTAATTTTAAGAAAGTTTAAAACAGTCTGCTGTGTTACACTGCAGGAGTCTCACACTTCTTGTGTTTACCACACTTTTTTTTTTGAGATAGGGTCTTGCTATGTTGCCCAGGTAGATGATTTTGAACTCCTAGACCCAAGTTATCCTCCTGCCTCAGCCTCCAGTACCTGGGACTACAGATACTGTGCACTGCCTTGCCCAGCTACTGTATCTCCTGATTAATCAAGAGACCACAGCAAGCTACGCCCCACGTGGTGTAAGTCTTGTGACCACGCTGTAGCTTCCCAGTGGGGGTGAAATCTCGAGCAATGTCTTTCTCAGAATGGCCCCATCTTCAACAGTGAGCCTCGTACAGAACCTGATGCTCCCTGTGCTTGTGATGCCGCACGGCTGCGTTTATTTCACAGTGCGGACCTCTCCGGGGACTCAGAGCGCGTCCCGGGAGGGCACGTGGCCCCCTCGCCTTCGTATCTCCCCCAGGCTCGCCAGCCCCTGACCCTCACGGAACCCATGTGTGGGATGGAGCGGATTCCAGCTTATTGACCACCCTGACTACTGTGAGCGTGTGTGTTTCCAGGGTAAAAAATCCTACAACTATCATCACATTTAATCCTTGACAGGGCCCAGACACTATCTTACAGCTCAGGAGATGCAGCCATTACACAAGTGCCTGTGGTTATTTTTTTAAATGGGGAAAAAGCCAAGTGTGGTGGTGGCACTGACCTGTTATCCCAGTACTCAGGAGGCTGAAGCAGGAGGATCATGAGCTCAAGGCCAGCCTGGGTTACATAATGACACCGTGTTTGTTTATTTAAATGAATACGTAACATTTTCATAGCGCTGGGATAAAGTGTTTGCTTAGAGTTGCTGGAGGCCCTGGGTCCTAAACCTGGCACATAAAAAAGTGGTGGAGGAAGACAGGGAGTTAACTCCGGTGGGCCATTCCCAGCCCGGTTCCTAACTTGCCGCAAGCCCTTGCCAGGGCACCCCTGTCAGTTCTGCTCCTGACTCCCAGCCAGGCCGCCACCAAGACAAGGATGCAGCCAGTGAAGGCCCCAGCGGGTGTCAGAGGCTGCTGTTCCAGATGCTCGGGCACCCCAGAGGCCCCAGCACGGGGCTCAGAGAGATGCCTGGGTGGCTAGAAGTCGCCCCGATGGTCCGGGGAGGTGACAGCTGCCATTGGAAGCCCTCTGTAGACCCCAGCAGCGACTGCGTGGAGGGGAGCAGCCTCCAGCCCAAAGCTTCCCCAGCAGCCTACCAATCGTGCGCTGTTTGTCACCGGAAAGCACTGTGGGCAGAGAGGTGGGAAAGGCACGTCAGGACCACACTGAACCAGCTGGCCCTGACTGGGCTGGCAGACGCCGCCCTCCCTGCTGGTGCAGCCTCGGAAAGCGGAGGAACGGAGGGAGGGGTGGCGCCTCCGTGCTGCATTAACTATTGTATGCAGTGTACAGGGGTCCTGTTCTTCGGGGTTTCCGTTCTTGTTTCAAGAAAGCTCAGCAGCACAGCGCCTGCTTGGCAAGCGCAAGGGCCTGGGTTCCAATGCTGGAGCAAAAAAAAGGTTTGTTGTCTTCACCAATTGCATGTAGTGCCTCAATCTTTCACTCTGACGTGGTCATTTGGGAGGAGTGGAAATCCCCGTGGAGTTCTACTTTACAGGGCTGCAATGCTGTGAGTGTGCCTGTCAGAAAGGACTTTAGGTCTGCAAAGAGCAGCTTGGCTTTCCAACCCTTGGCTTTAGTGACTGCAGGAATCTGGGCTCCAAAGTCTCATCTCAGAAGGCCCATTTATTAAGGTGACTTTTCACAGACATGGAGCACCTGGGTTACTTCCCCAGCCTGCTGACCAGAGGTAGCAAGGACGGGGCCAAGATATGGCTCAGATCACATCTCTCTGCAGATATGAGCAGTAGAAGTGGGGGCAGGGTTTGCACTATCTAGAGACCCGCTTTCATCACATAGACAATGGAAAACGAATTCTCTGCTTCTCTTGCTAAGGATGTGGAAGGGCTGGTCGCTCTCCCTGGAACCCAGCAGGAAGACCATTCTCATTGTAGCAGGGAAATTCCATCAAAGTGACAACACCTATGGGACAAAGCTGGCTGAGAGCCACCAGGCGAGCTCTCCAGCAGCCGCCTGGCATGGGCTCCCTGCTCTCAGGAGCTGCAGATCGCGCAGTCTCTTACCATTCTCAGCCCCATCCAAGGAGCTCTTGTGGTTTGGATCAATGCGCTTCTGGGAATAAGTGCCCTTATCGTCTCCTGGCTCCCATTAATTGCCTCGCTCTTACACCACTGTGACACAATGCCCTTCGGTGACTGCTGGACAGTAGCCATCCTTTCAGGAATCTCTCAGAGCTCTCTAATTACCACCTCAGGACAGATGGAGGAAGCATCTGACAGACAAGACAAAGCTTCTCCGTGCTCACAGCAACGGAAGCTGCAGGGCCTGGGTCACACGGGGCACGGAACCCTGGGCCTCTGCAGTAGAGCCCAAGGCCACCTGCTTACTGGGCCGAGGACAGCAATGCCCAGGATTTGGCTGAGCAATAGCCCTCGTGTTTACAGTCAGTCCTTGGTGGCCAGGCTCCTGGGATCAGAAACTCCATGGAATCTAGGTCATTGGAAATGGAACTCTGCAATCAGGGATTAAACTTTTTGACCTCCTACTATGTGCCAGTCAGGGTGCTGGATGCCAAGAATATAAACACTAACTCCTCCTCCTTCCTCTCTTGGAACGTGAGAGTCTGGGAGAGGTGACAGATGTGTAAGCAGTGGGTTGAAGAAGCTGAGGGTTTTCATAGGGAAGGAAAGCTGGGGTGGCACTGTCGGGGCATGTTCCTGGGGTGCAGGAGTATGCTGGGCAGAGGGAGGGGGAGGGGAAGCTGCACACGGGTGCACAAATCCTCAGAGGCGCCCGGCGTCCTGGGGCTCAGGAAACAGGTCCCACATCCACGGCTCTCATACTGCTCTCTCTCTAGCCTCTGTCTACAGCCCCGCTCTTCCTCTCCAGTGTGCACCTTATTTCCGATGTTAAAAAGACTTGTTTTATTTTGTCTTTGTCTTACTGCTTTAACCCTGCACTTCTCCCCATGGCGCCAAGGACACAGGAGGAGGGAAAGACCATGATGCATGGTCTTTGTATCACTGAGAGTCCCAAAGAAAAGCACAAAGATGAACACTGCGCTTCATCTGAAGCACACAGCAGCTCGGGGACCCCTGTCAGGGACTCCGCTTTCTTCCTTTGCCATCTGGTAGCAGAAAAACTGGCCTTGCCCACTCCGGTGCTTACCTGCCCGAGGCAGCAGCCCAGAGGGAGGCCCTGAGGCCCAAAGTCCTGCAGGAGCTGCAGGGGACAGCAGATGGGGAGTGGGGTGCAAGAAGCCAGCCCCAGCTGGCTGGCAGCCCGGGCGTGGCCAATGCCGCATCGGAAGCATCGGACCTGAGCTGGAGTGGCCGGCGGCACAGCTGGCTCTGGAGAAGCTGAGGGCCACCTCCGGCTCCCTCTTCCCTTGTCTTCCTCTCCCCTGGTGTCTTGATGGGCCCGCTCTGCTTTCCACAGGGTCTCCGGCCAGGGCTTCAGATGCCTCCTCAGGCGCTGGCATCCTGCTCAGGTCCCCTCGGTGTACCCATACCGCCTTCACGCCCTCTCAGCACCTTGGACACACACTCGAGGACTCTGGGATGTGACGGTGTCCAAGGGCTGCACAACGAGGGTGCCCTGTGTGCAACAGCACCCAGTCAGCCTGAGAGACAATGGCAGTGAGGGAACGTGGAGGGAGGCACAGGGAGCGGGCTGGCCGGACACTAACACTCGTCACCAAACTCTGGCCAAGAGGTTGTTCGAGAAGAGTGAGGCTGACTACAAGAACAATGATGGACAAAATGCTTCCTTGCATGTCTCAGCCACTGGTCCACCCTTCTGCCTCAGACCCGATGTCAGGGCAGCAGCTGCACTGGGACCACCCCGAGCCCCCGATCCCCCAATCCCTGCTCCTGGGCATGGTGTTTGGAGACCCAGAAAGCTGGCTTCCCACCCCTGCTGCCCTGTGAGCCTGGGAACCAAGTGGCCAGGTGACAGCCAGGGCTGGAGCCTGAGCGGCCAGGCTGATGGGAGGGGCTCCAGTGACAGGGTAGGGTGACCTTGGCCACTGATGCCCACAGAGGCCCAGGTAGCCTGTTTCAGCCACGTGTGACTCAAGAGGTAGCGAAAGAGTGTCATACCTGGCTCAAGATAGGAAGCACTAAGGAAGGGACGGACAGATGGACGGCTTGTGGAGTCTGGGTGGAAGGGAAATGGGACCAGAGTTGGAGGTGACCAAGTGCATGCTGAGCTTGGGGAGCGTCCAGGCAACCTGGGGTGCAGAGAGGGCGTGGACAGCAGATGCAGCGCCCTCCTCAGAATTGGACAGCTCCTCTCCCTGTGAGGACACACGGCTCACCCAGGCACAAGGAGGGGACAGCAACACGGTCCGCCCAGTGGGTTCCTCCCGGGCATCTCCGTGGGCCCCCAAGAAGATGGCGCAGCTGTGAACCCAGGAATCTTGCCACTACCGCATCTCCCAGGGCCTGGCGCAGGGTACGCATCTCAAAAGCACTCAGCAAGTGAGTTCCAAATTGCTGTGGCTTTGGCAGCCCTGCCTTTGGCACAGATCTGGGACCTCTGTCCAAGCTCTGGCTCCTGCTCTGCAAACACGCTGAGAGAGGTGCAGGGCCTGTGATGTCAGCGGAGCAGCCACCGTGTTCCAGATGACAAAGTGCTTTCCGTCAGTCACCGGGGTGCCGTGGGGAAAGCCTGGGACAGCCCTGGGCCGCTGCTGCCATTGAGGGCCCTCAAGGAGAGTTCCAGACAGCAGACCTAGCTGGGGCTAATGCTGTGCCAGCCCCCAGGGGACACCGTGACCACTGAGGAGGTTAGAACTGGTGCTGCTTAAGTGATCCCAGGATTGCAGTCACTTTGCCCTGATGCCCTGGTACCTGGGAATGTGACACTGGACCTAGGCACCCAGCAGCCTGGCCAGTGCAGCAGGACCTGCAGGGGAGGAAAATATCTGAGTGTAAACTCCTATATCCTCGAGGCTGTTTACTGTACTGCAGGGCTGAGCCTTTTTTCAGAATACTTCTCCTGCCCTGCACCCAACTGTCTCTGATCAGTCAAGAGGTCAGGAAGGGACACCTGCACTCCCAGCGCTGTGATGGGGCAGCAGCGGACGTGGACAGCGGCTGGCGCTCTGAATGCTGGCTGAGTCCTCCTCCCTGACAGCCACACGCACAGGGATGCTACTAAGAATTTCAAAACTGAAAAAAAGAAAAATGAAGGAATCTCAAGAACGACACACTTCTGTGCACTGCAACTGATTTTAGAAAGTCCTTGCCAGGCTCTCTAAAAATAGAGGCCCTTTGCTGTCAAAGGAGACCGCAAGCCTGTGGGCTCTCCCTGCTTTAGTCCCCCCCCGCCCCGTGGCGGTGGCAGCAGCAGAGGTCATGGCAGGCCTTGCAGCAAGGGCACCTGTACTTCTCCAGTGGGAGGGACAGGCCTTAGTGACTCTCAATCCCTCTGCTCAGCTCACTCTTCCCAAGGCAGCCAGGGAGGTGACACAAACACCGCAGCTTCCCGTGGTGGTGAGGGCCGGGAGCACAGCCTGTTTTTGCCTTTGTGCAGTCAGGAAACAGGATAGACAGACACTGCTATCTTCCCATAATTCCTTAGACTGATCTGGGCTCCATGCACCTCCCCTAAACACTGCAGTCACTGTCACAATAAGCTGCACCAGAAGTCACCAACAAACTCTGCAGGGAAACCAGACAAATGAGGGAGAGCTCTCCTCTGTGTGATCGCCCTCCTGGGAAACACTCTGACCTCGGTGGGTATCTGGAGCCGCTATCTCCCTGGTCTGCTAATTTGTCTATATGATGCCACCTTTATAATTTTACTAAAACAGAAACAGCAGCAGCAATAAAACAAACTACCTGGATTCAACAATACAGTGATCTGTAGTCTTGGTCCGCCAGCTAGGTATTTAAAGGCTGAGGCAAGATGTGATCTGTGAGGAAGACACTCCTCCAACTTTCAATCTTTAACCAGACCTAAATAACAGAGGGTAATTATACCTTGCGCAACAAACTTGACTCTGTAGGACAGAACTGCTCTGGGAGAGATTAGCAAATACATGAGCAGGAGGATAAAGGGAAAGCTACAGACTGAAAAGTTTTCTAGCTACAGATTTAAAAACATGTGTATTTATAATACAACATTTTTAAAATTAAAACGTGCAATCAATGGCTCTGGATCTAGTGTGCTAAGGAGAAAAATATGACTTCCGGTTTCAATCCCAATTACAATTCAAAATTCAGTTGCTTAGTACTTTAGACTTAGCCAATAAAACACAGCCTACAGTGTTACAGGTCTGTGCTCCTGGGCAAGAAATGGAAGTGATTCCAGCCTCCTGTGGCGCACTGTTTGGAGGCGTTACGCTGGTTTGCCAGACTCTGGGACCTGGCCCCGTATCCTACCCCAGGCCACGGCTGTGACTGAGGGAGGCTGTATCTTGAGCAGCACTGTGGAGAGAACAGGTGTTTTCTTTCCAGGGCTTTGTGCAGCGACCTGGCAGTATACAACCGGAAGGCAAACACAAAAATGCTAAATAACCTTGTCTTCGACCCTTCCACCCGGACACCTCGGTGTGTAAGGAATTCTGAAGCACACTTCCTTATCTAGGAGCCTGCTGGGTAGGTCATGGTAAGGAGCGAGACCTTGTTTCTTCATTTTTCACTCCTTCCACTGTCTAGTTCTATAGGTGACAGTTACATGAAGCTATTTAAATTTAACTGAATTAAAAGTAAGTAACTCCGTTTCCCTGTCACTCTAGCCGTATTTTAAATACCGAGTGGCTACGTGTGGCTGATGGCGGTACTAGATACAGTGCAGACTTGGAAAACATTTTTATTATGACAGAAAATTCTGTTGGCCAATGGTGCTTATAGTCTATATTCTAAGTGGCAGGTCACTTTACTCTCAACATTCTGAGGGCAGACACTGGCACAGAACTACCAAGAGGGCTGTCTACTGACCAGTGACAAGTGGGTCTTAACACTGACCTCTCCAGGACCCCAGGCTGCAGACCTTGCTCAGTCGGTCTGTCCTTTTTCACTGGGTCTAAGTGTGAAGAGTAACTTACACAGCACAGATCTGCAAACTCCCTGCCGCTGTGGCTACTGAGCTGCCTGGGTCTTATCAGATTTTAGTGTCAGCTGGAGGACAACAGAACCTAATTTCTAGGTAGTCAGTACTCGATGGTACTGCTATCATCACTGGAGATAATCAGTGGAAAGTAGTTTACCTAATTTTCTTTGTCTGTTTCTTTTTGAATATTTCATGATTTACAGAACTGCAATAGCTAAAAAATTACTTTGGTTAGGCCATCATTAAGTGATCTTATGACTCAATGTACCTGAACTGAGCATGAGAGAAGGCAGGCTGAATGTGTGAATAGCAGAGGGAAGGCCAATTTTTACTCTGAAGAAAATGCAAAACTTAAGAAATGATCTAACACTGGGAAAACTTTACAAGGTCTACAGTGCCAGCGGCAATGCCAGCAGCAGCAAACACAGGCATCCGTTATGTGGCAGGCAAGCTCCAGGAGCTCCCCACATGCTAACGCTGTGAGAGCCCAGCCCTTACACCTACCCACACTTCCTATTAGCAAGGAGGAGAGTGAGACAGAGAGAAACAGCTAGTGCAAGATCGCAAAGGCAGGAGCAGTAAGAGACGAACCTGGGCTGTGCCCGGAGTCACAAAGCCACATTGCAATGCCACTACACTCCCGAGAAAAATGAGTGCTGCCTGCCTGGATCCAGCCAATGCTCTTTTATCTTTATTTCTAAATTCAGGGGACACCTTCACCTCTTTAAAAGTATGCACACCTTTTCTGTGGCTTTCCTTGAATATTTTTCCTTTTCGTTCACTGGTATAGTTTTGAAAGTATAAACACAGTTCTGCTCCACAATCACTATTTAATAGTTGATGTCAAAAAAATGCAGTAGATTCTGTATGTACATAAAGTCCGAATTCCAACCCTGGGTCTAATGGCATACAAATATAAAAGCTACCTTTTGCTTCATAATTATTTACATACTCTGAGCTACTTGGGGTTTGTCTTTATTTTACTAATTCCAAGTTTGTACCAAGGGTCCCACCTCACATGTCAAAGAATTATAATTTTAATTACCAACTCTTCCCCCCGCCTTGTTTTGAGACAGGGTCTCACTATGTAGTTCAGGCTGGCCTTGAACTCATTATGCAGTTCCAAGTGGCTTCAAACTCACAGCGATCCTCCTGCCTCAGCCTCCCAAATGCTGGGATTACAGGTATGCATCACCATGCCTTGCTCAAAAGCCTATTTTTTAGAAACACAAAATTTGGGAAGTTGTCAAAGGGATCTTTCCAAATTGGTAGCTTATAATTTGTTTCTCCTTTGGACAGTTCTACCTTAAAACTGTACCAGAAACTCAAAATTCACATTGTAGCATTACATAGTTAAAAAGTTAAGTACAAAAAGCTTTTCTGGGACTGAGGTTACAGGGCAGCTGAAAGGCAGACTCCATGCTCAGCATGCATGAGGCCCTGGGTTCAGGCCCCAGCTCCAAAGCAAAGCAAACCAAACTGAGCGATTTCACCCAATACTGTGTCTTAGGTCTTTTAGTCAACTGACAATGAAACTCTAGACTGAAGAAATCTAACCTAATTCAGTCACTTTCCAGAGCAACTAAGGTCTACAGAGGTGACTTGTTCTAGATCACAGAGCTCATGAGTCAGAGCCAAAAGTGGAGCCCACGCTTTCTGATTCAGCTCTTTCCACGCCAGGCAGACGGCCACGAGGTTGTGCACCGTCCTCCAATGGCTCCGGCGATGTCCCCGGGCATACGTTTCCAGATGCTGACACAACGGTGCACCCGGCACACCGTGGACACCTGCACAGAGTCTCAGAGGGATGTCACTGCTGACACACACAGCTGTGACAGTGACTGGCTATGGGCACAGTGTGGCTATACTGGGACAAGAACTCACAAAGCCAAGCGATCAGACAGGGGCCGGAGCTGCCAATCGCGCCTCATTCCCAGTGACCGTATGATGATGCCAACAGTTAAAACCTTAAAAAAGGAACAAAAACACTTAAACCCTCTGTGGGATTGAAGTCACTTTGAAGAGAAAAATGTAAAATACAAAGAAGCTAGATTTATTTAAAAAGGACAATTCCAGGGTACACGCCCAGCTGCTGTGTCCTCAGTACCTGCAGCAGACGAGCAGCCCCGGTGTTCAGGACGCTCGGTCCCAAAGTACCAGGTGACCTCTGAGGAAGGAAGTGCCAAGTTAGACTTAGCAGACCGAATTAGGACCACAAACAAACAAACAAACCTCAACCAGTAATGAAAAAGAGAGAGAGAAGGGTTTCCTGGCTAATCAGAAACTGTTCCCTGAGAGCCACAACCAGCTCAGACCCGGTATAGGAAAATGCTCTCTGCAGACAGCAAGTCCAGCGCCACATAATTCATCCAGGAGAAACTAAAAAAGTCACAGGAAAAGACCTGCCCCCTTTCACTTAGAACACAAGTGACCTTCTCACTTTCAGAAACAATGCAAAGCGGCTCTGTAACAGTCACACGCACAATGAGAAAAACAACAGATTATTCATCTCCAATTCTTCTATGTTAACTGCTAGCTGCTCTTTGGGTGAATTAAATACCAAAACAGTAAATTAAGCAGAGATGTGGCTAAAATAACGCAGGGTGTTGCGATCCTGTGGGGCACAGGCCCGGGGATGCAGGGGCGGGGTATGGCAGAGACACTTCCAGGCCCATCTGTGGGGGCTCAGCTTCTGTGGTTCCAGACGAAGCCGCACTGAACTGGAAGAGGTTCCCATGACAGCTCCGATTCCTGCGGTGTCAGACAGCACACGACAGGTTCTGGCAGAGAAGCAGTCAAACTTACTAACCCCGTGATCCTAGTGGGTGACTATTTTTTTTTTTTTTTGGTACTGGGGATGGGACTGATGACCTTGTGCTTGCCAGGCAGGCACTTACACCACTGAGCTAAAATCCCTAGCCCTGGATGACTATTCTTGAAATAAGAAAAAGCTCAGCAACAGAGAAACAGTAAATCAACAAAACCATCAAACATGAGACAAAGGACTTGGTGGAGGAAGAAGTAAACAAAATATCTTTTTAGCTAGGAAATTAAGTTATTAGTTAACCTAACTTCTTTGGAGGGGGGGGATCGAACTCATGACTTTGTGCTTAGCAGGCAAGCGCTTGAGCCACTGAGCTAAATCCCCGGCCCTTAACCTAACATTTTTAAGGGGGGAAAATAAGCCCACCATTTTCCCGAATGTTACATTATGGAAATCAATGTAACCTTCGCAATCCACATAAGGCGGCAAACTGTCCCTGCCCCTAATGGGCGTCTCGAGAGTCCTGGGGCCCTGGCTGCTGGGTCAGAAGCGGCTGTAGGAGTTTCGCTGCTGCTGCTGCTGTTGCTGCTGCTGCTGCTGCTGCTGCTGCAATGGCTGCTGGGCCTGCTGCTGCTGCAGGCGCATCTGCTGCGAGTACGGGTCTTCCAGGGATTTCACGAATATGGTGGTTCTGGGGCCGGTCTTCCACACAATGCCGTTGGCATCCTTTACGGAGGACTCCACGGTGATGTTGTGCGTCCCAAGGATGGCGAAGTTCAACAGAAACTGGGTGCTGAAGTAGTCGTTATGCGGCTCGACCCTCTGCTCCATCTCATTGGTCATGTTGTCTAGGGGTATCTGGAACGAGAGAATCGCTGAGCTCAGTGACAGCTCCGTTTAGCCTGTGCTCACCTCGAGGACCGTCACATTCTTGCTTTTCAGTGAGGCGCGGTGGCGGGAAGGCGGTGCAGGTCCTCCGAGCGCAGTATGAATGTGTGCTCAGGCAGCTGACTCCAGAGCCTCCCGGGCTCTTTCAACCCCACCTCTGGCTCGCTGAGAAGTAGCTGCTCCTAGAGCCTTCAGCACCTCCACAGGCTGCCTCTGCCTGCCGTCCCCAGCCTTTCCCCAAATGCCCACTTTCCCGGTGTGTGAAGTCTAAGAGACTGAAAAAGAACATCATGGTTAGCTAGTGAGGGGCCTGCCTCTCTTCGTTAGCCTTCTCTACCAAGTTAACCCCAGGAAAAAGTACACTCAAGACAGGTACAAAACACACACCCACGGGATCATCCATGAGATATGCATGCCTCGGTCCTTGGAACAAAAGGATGAAATCTGCTGGTGTGTCCTTACCTTACCCAAGATAAGGTAAGTCCAGAGGCAGACTTACTCAGGAACCAATTAACAGTAATCATACGGATACCTGGCCAGACCACTCTGTTTACACGTGTGCTTGCGTGGTGCGATTGTGCCCGCAGCTTTGTGGCTTTATGAGCAGTTTTCAGGTCAGTCTTCCAGATGCACTTCCTTGTAATATTAATAATGAAGTCACCAATTCTTTTTTTATTTTTAATAGTATCTTTTTGAGACAGGGTCTCACTATGCAGTTCAGGCTGGCCTTGAGTTCACTGGGAGGCCCAGGCTGGTCTCAAACTTGCGATGATCCTCCTGTCTCAAGTCTCCTGAGTGCTGGGACTACAGGCGTTTGCTACCATGCCTGTTTTAAAGTCACCAATTCTTAAGAACTATTTATGGTATGGGGGTGCTTTTTTACTCTTTGCAGCTAGCTTTTGTAGGGTTTACTTCCCTAAGAATAGGACTACCAAAGAACTTCCTTAAAAGGAGCAGAACAGGCGTAGGCAGTCTGATTAACCTTTCTGAGCTGCAAGCTCGGCGCCATGAACACTGCAAACCACTGATGCACGCACAGCCATGACGCCAGCTTCCTCCTTGAATCGGCTCTTCCCGAGAGGTAAGTCAACCAGCAGTGCTGCTAGGGCTGAGTGACACTTTTCTTAGCAGAGGAAATTATTATATTCAAGGAACTAAGAGATTCACGGTTATTGTCATTTCAAATTGAAAGTCAGGAGAAAGCTGCAAACCGGGATAAACCACATAAATTCTTGTTCCTATCTCCTGCAACGCCTGAGATACACAACCCGAACAGCTGTACTTCACAGCACACACAGTACACAGCTATTCTCACCATTCACCAAATACTCAGAGTGGCTGCATAAGGCACCGTGCTTGTGCCACCAATCAGCGGAGCCTTGTCACTGCGTAGATAAAGAGCCCCAGAAAGATGTCACAGAGAACAACCACGATGGCTTTCAGAGTGCTGGGCTTCCAGCCGGACCCCCTGAAGAAAACAAAGTTCTGTCCTGTTATATTGTCTTTGATGAGCCTCCTCCTTGCCATGAGTTACCAGTTTAGACATGTCCCAAAAGCAAGGCCACTCTGGGATGGGGACAGCTCTGCCGCACAAAGGTGAACTTGGTCTCCAGCTCTACTTACTGCGGACAAACCACCAGGAAGCTGGAGAGAGATGTCTGCAACAGGGACACACGGTTGTCACCCCATGTCCAGCTAACAACATGAACTTGATTTTGCCTAGAACCTATTTCCTGCCTTCTCCAGAGGGCCCATTCCTAGAGTTATAGGTATAAGGTAAGGTGTAAGGTATAGGTGTATGTGACCACTGTATGTTAACGCTACACACATGCGGAGCGCTCCTGTGGAGGAGGGAGTTTTCAGGAGTTTAACTAGACTGGCCCTGAGGAGGGCGTGGTCTGACCAATCACTAAGTTGGGAAGCCAGGCATCCCCTTCTCTGGGCATCGGAGCACTCCTCCCTGGCACTGGGCTTCCCAGGAAAGTTCCCGTCTGTGTACTGGCTGGGACTGGGCCGGAAAGCTCCACCAGAGGCACCTGAGTTAGGTCTCTCCACAGCTGCTACAGCAGTCAACTTCCTATTCTCTGCCTGGATGCTGTCTCCTCAGCTCCCAGTATGTGTGTGTGATTTATGTAACTGCAATCAGCTTAACCACGAGACACAGTGGAAAATGCCCATCGCGATTCTGCCTCGCCCTGAATTACCTTGTAGTCTTGTCCAGATTTACTCTGCAGGGTGGAAGAGACATTCAGGCAGACAGACTGAATTTTGCGGAAGAGTCCCGGTTTTGAGCCATGCTGAACCACTCCCTCCACCTTCAGCGCCAGCTGCTGGTTATTCTGGACAGCAATGGGCTCTGCAGGGTTCCGGGGGGAGGGCGACAGAGCCAGCTGCAATACAAACACCTGATAAACGCCAGCGGCCAGGAGCTGCCTCCTTCTCGCACACCGTGCCCATCACGGCTGCGGCCTGCACTTGAGCAAGCCCTTCCCCAGGCCCCGCCTGCAGCACACCAGGCAGAGGGCTTCCTCACCCTGAAGCCTCCGAAGGACCCCTGCACTTTTCTTCCCGAACCTCAGCTTTGCTGACGGGGAACAAAGGACAGAAAGTGAAGGCACTGGTCCCCAGCCTGTGGGGCCATGGCTTTGCCGATGAACCATGATGAACCACTTCCGGTGGTGGTGGGGGCAGCACTGTATACATTTTCAGGTTCAGATATTGTCTCTTTGCCCTTGGGTAACTGACTGAATTCAAATGGAAATTAATGTAAAATCCTAGGATTGTTTACACACAGCGAAGTCATTATGATATAAAAAAAGTCAAGTTCCACGAATGAACCAAATAACTTCTTTTTCTTTCCAGTGCTAGGGATTGAACCCAGAGCTCTGTGTATGCCAACAAAATAGCATTTTTAACCTTTCCTTAGAGTAGTTCTTTAAAAAGCTATTAAAAATCCCAGATAATTACAGAAGGCTCAAGTCTTGCTAAATGAAAGATGGAAGAAACTGGAGTTTCCTAATAATGTTGAGCTGCTGAACCAGTCAGCTCTGGAGGCTTGTGGGCTCTGGCCTTTTTGTCTCTAATCACTTTTCCTGATTATTTAAGTCATTTTGAAATGGAATGCTCTTCTGCTGCAAGCAAAAACATTTGAATGGATGTAAAAGTTCACTTAAGATATTAACTGACAGGGATAATCCAGGAAGTATCTCAGAGCAGTAATTTCCTTTTATTCCCAAACAATTCTAATATTTGAATCAACAACAGCTTTTCACTTTTGAGTGGTCTGGGTATTTCAAGATACTAATTATACTCATTGGCCACTTCTCCAAAACTTGATATTCAAATGAGAAAGTGCACAGAAGGGCAGACTAGTGACATTTTCCTGGCCCTATTAAGCCTCAGTAGGGCATAAAAGGGATGCTCAGTCAGACTGGGTTCAAGATCCATGCAGGCCACTATGATAAAACCACTAACTTATTCCTGTTGCAGGAGATAAAGGCTCCAGCTACACAAATGCCTGTCTCACTGCACTTGGCACTGAGAGTTGAAAAGGGAGAGGGCTTAACTCTTAATCCCATTCCTTTCCTGAATCTCTTAACAAAGGAAGGAAAAGCATAAAACTTTTTTAACAAAACCGAAGTTTAGACTCTGAAATGTAGCTGGGTCCCACTTAATCTCCAGGACCAGCTGGTTTTTCAAGGTGCATTAGCCTTGGTACTCTTCCTGTCTTACCTTGATGCTGGTAGACTGCAGTTTCTGGAAGAAGTATCTCTGGAACGACAGGGGAACCTTCAGCAAGGCGATGATGGCATTGCAGAGGCAAGCTGTATGCTGGGGGAAGACAAAGAAGTCATCTGAAAGTAAGCTTCAGATTTCACCAACAAGTGACCAGGACCGTGAATTCACACAGCCCATTACAAAAGTACACACCAACCAGGAAATGGGCATGACACCCAGAATTCTGTATCCCTATCCACTCCATCACTCATGCCAGGGAGTACAACTTCAGGGTTTTACTTTATCTTCAAATGTAATAAGAGAAGGGAGAAAACCCACATTCCTCCCTGGGTAAATTTCACACTTCTATAGACTGCAGAGCTACCAGACATTATCAGTAATTATTGGAGACACTAAAATACAGATTAACTACCACACGGCAGGGTGTGACAAACAGCATGGTAAAGAAGCCAAGGCAGCACACAGACACCCTGAGCCTGACACCAGGTCCCCTATAGGACCTGGCTCTGAGCTTGGTGGCTTACTTTTGTTCTCCTTTTCCACTAGCTACGAGGTTTCTCTGCTGGGTCCCACAGAGTGGGCAACAGTGGAAACTTACCAGGATTCAGACTAAGGATGACTACAGTAGCCTGTCTCTATGGAATTTTTAAACTTTATTATTATTATTTTGAGACAGGGTCTTGTTATATAGTTCAGGCTGGCCTTGAACGTGCAGCAATCCTCCTGCCTCAGCTTCCTGAGTGCTGGGACTATAGGCATGTGCCACCACATCTGGCTTTGAAACTTTAATAAAATACTTTACTTCTAAAATCCATCTCACATACATTACTGAGTTTTGAAAACTTCAGCCCAGCTGCAGAGAAACAAAAACACAAGTGAATCCTTTCAGTCCTAGTGAAAGGGGTCACAGACTTTAAGAGTTCCGAGACGTTTTAAAGATTACTCAGGATAATTTTCCACTCCGCTGATGACACAGGCCACACACAGGGTATCAGGCAAGATGGGACCAGAACCCATGATGCCCAACTCCTTAGTGATTTTTTTCTATTTCACTATTTACAAACTTAATAGAAAAACACTAACGCGCTGCCAGAGCACTTCACCTCGGTGAATGAGAACCGCTCCTGCTCGGCCTCCTGTGCCGCCTTAAGTCTTTTCTGTCTCCACAGCCCCAAGGCACGGATGTGTGACACTCAAGGCTGCCTGTGCTTTGAAGTCCTGCTTCTGGTCAGAAGGCCACAAGCTGCCAGGCTCGAAACACAGCTTGCTTTTAAAAAATGTTTAAATGTATGAATGTCATTTTTTTTTCTTTTTTTAAGACAGGGTCTCACTGTGCAGTTTAGGGTGGCCTTGAGTTCACTATATAGAGCCCAGGCTGGCCTCAAACTTGTGATGATACTCTTGCCTCAGCCTCTGGAGTGCCAGGATTACAGGTGTGTGCTACCATGCCTGGCTTAAATACAGCTTTAAAAAGTTGGGCATTAAGGCCAAAAGCAAAAAAAAAAAAAAAAAAAAAATCATTCATGCAGGTAAACATTTTATGCCTGAGGATAGACAGCAGGTCTATTAACTGAGATAACCACAACACAGATTTAAAGGCAGCGGTTCTGTTTCTTCAGCTTTAACAGCCCGAGAAGCACTACCCATCCTCCACACCAGGGCGTCCGGCATCACCGGCGGAAAATCCGGCCAGCGCTCGGCCTCGCTGCCCCGGCAGCGCGGAAGGACAGAAACATCCTAAGCGGGGACTGAATGCACCGTGAATGGCTCTAGGGCAGTGAGGGTGAACCTGCACAGCTCTCGTGATACCAACGGCCCGCTGCAGCACGCAGGCCCTAGGTTTGCCACTGCAGCTCTGGGCCCTTCCCAGAAGAAAGCCTCTATTTTGCCTTTCAAATCAGGAGTGGAAGCAGGTGCTGCAGTGCCCTGCAGCCACGTGGGGACTGTCCCAAAGGCTGTACACTTGGGGACACCTTGGTAGGAGATTACTATTAAGTGGCACTCTGAAGATGGTAATGCACTCTCCTCCCAGGATGCTCCAAGGGGTGACGCTCATGACGTCTGTCCCACCTGTGGCCCAGCCCACCTCTGTCTCCCATCCCGGGCCACCCCAAAACAGCCACCATCAGCGGCATCCACTGCCCTGTGTGTTCCTTCTTGGGAAAAGGTGGCCCAGGTGTGCCCTCAGGCACTTGAGCTGGAAACCTAGAAGCTGCGACTTCAGCCTCACGTCTAATTAAAACAAACACCAAGCTCTGCAAACATGACCGCGGCCCCTAGTCTTTCACAGGCACCCCCTTCCCATTCCCATGCCGCTTATTCAGGGGGCCCCACTCTGGAGGGCTGCAGAGGACTTCCACTCTTCCCTCCTCTAACCCCAAGGCCTCACAGACATTACCTGCTATGTCCATACACACCAACACGCCATTGTTTGTTAACTTTATTTCTCTTACCCACTTAAAATTCAAAGAAGGCTCCCTAGTGTCTTTGGGATAAAGTCCAAACCCCCAATGCTTTGTTCAAAGCCTCCTGTCACCTGCTCTCCCTCCTTGCGGCTGGCCTGTGCACTGTGCACTGTGGCAGCCCCACGGGGCTCCCCCGGAGCTGCCAAGCCAGTTCACACCGCTGTCACTCAAAGTGCTCTCTGCCCGATAGTCCCCACCCCTCATCTGTCTGGAAAACTCACATGAGGGCCTGACTTCTCCCTAAACTGGGCCCCACCAGCTTTACCAATTCTTTGACATGAACTTCTGCTTTTTCTGGTACTGGGGATGGAACCAGTGGTCTCTACGTTGAGCTACATCCTCACTCCTTTTAAAACTGTTTTGGAGGCAGAACCTCACCGAGTTGCCCAAGCTGGTTTTAAACTTTGGGTCCTTGTGCCTTAGCCCCCCAGATTCCAGGATTACAGGCCCACGCCACCAAGCCTAGCTGAGTCCCCTCACCGACCCGAGCTTTTTAGTGGCACTGGGGGTTGACTAGGGGCCTTGCGCGTCCTTGCCAGGCCCTGTCTCCCGCGCTGCCCCTTATCTCGTGCAGAACTCTGCTGTACTGTGTTGTTTATAGAACCTTTCCCTGTCAGACTATGGAAGACCTTGTGTCTTTGTCATTTTTCTGTTCCTAAGAGCCAATAATAAATGTCTGAACGTCCCGTAGGTGCAAAGTACCAAATTTATGAATACAATTTGGAAGGAGAGAAAAGGAAACTAATGTTTACTAACTACTCCTTATATGGTAGGAACTGTGCTAGAAAACATGCATTACTTAATTAAACTTAACAGTAATCTTAAGGGATAGACAATTGTGCATTTCATATAAAAGGACATTAAATAATTTGTCTGACACCACAGCCCTGCGGAGTGGCAGCGCAGGAGTCTGAGCCTAGCTCTGAATGAACTGAGGACGACTCTTTTCCGTGTTCGGTGTCTCCTGGGCAGACCCTTTTCCTCTCCATCACACTGAGGAGATTCGCCCCCAGCAAAGTGAAGCTGCTGTTTGGTTATCTATTTAACTTCTCGGGGTGGTGTTCAGCAGGCTACGGAAACAGTCACTTCTCAGGGAGACACATTTCCTGCAGAGTCTTTACAATCTCCCTTCACAAGCTGGTGTCAACTAGCTGTGCCCATAGGACTCAACAAACACTCCTGACAATTTCACCCAGGAAGCAGCATGTCACAGAGAGTACCCACCCTTACATCTGATGAACTCATCCTGATTTCTTCTGAAATACTTGATGAAGGGTGAGTGTATAAAGTGAGACGAGCAAAAGCTGGGAGAGAGCTACAGGGCTGCCAGCAGTTACCATAGGAGCAGGGAAAGAACTCTCCCCGGGGCCAAGTTCAGAGGCTGACTGCTATGGACTCAGTGTTCGCCTCCTGAATTCCTATGTGGAAGTCCTGCGGCAGTTCAGATCTAGTGTTCCCCAAACTCACCTGTGCTCACAGGAGGGGCTCTGGGAAGCATATTGGACCAAGGGGGCACTACACTCATCAGTGGATTCACCCACAAAGGAGCTTAGCAGCTAAAGGTGCTGCCAGGAGGTGGGCCTGGTCAGAGGTAGTCGCCAGGCCGTGACCCAGAAGGCTGTAGCTTCCTCCTACTCCTCCCTTGCCTCGGCTTCCTGCCAGTTAAGACCCGACAGCTTTCCTCATGGCAGGTTCCCTACCCTGCTGCTTCTGTGCTGGAGCAGCGGCTGCGGGTAGAGATGGCTAAAAGCCTTGAGCCCACTGCACCTCTTCTTCTCTAAGTTGCGGGGTGTTTTGCTCCATCTATGTATGAGACAGTGACTAAGACAGCAGGGGAGGAGAGACTCTCTGATGAACTGAGGTGCAAAGTTCAGTGTTTGGCTGCTAAGGATTCCATGTCTGTGTCTTTTCAAATTCACATGTCGAAGCCCTGACATCCAATGTGACAAGTTGGAGGAGGGGCTGCCAAGCTGGGATTAGTGTTCTGTAAGTAGAGGAGAAAGAGATCAGAGCATTCCGTCCTTTTTTCTGCGCATGAGGACAGATCAGTATGTGGCTATGTGCAAGCCAGGGAGAGAACCCTCATGGAGCCCAGTCTGCTGGCACCTTGATCACAGACCGCCCAGCTCCAGAATTGCCAGACATAAATGTCTGTTCTTGACACATTCTCCGTGCGGCTGTAATTCGTGTGTCTCGCAGTCAGTTGGCTCTGAGCTTAAAACATGGGTGGTGCATGCCTGACTGTGGTGTCAGGTGGCCTGGGACAGTCAAGCCAGCAGGAATGACATTACGGCCCCACTGTGAACTTGTAGATAGCAGACATAATTTAGCCTCGCCTACCTTCAAAGTTTTTGGAACACTAAAATTAGCCTACACTTGGGCAAAATCATCTAACAAAGGTTATTTTGTAATACAGTGCCGACTATTCCACGTTGTTATTGACAGTGTATTGAAGGTGAAAACAGAATGGGATGTGGACCCACTGTTGAATATGCTTTCACACCACTGAAAAGCTGTGAGTTGACCCATTGTAAATCCTAATGCCTGGGCTGCATTTCCAGAGAGAAAGAGGTAGACGGAGTGGAGCACATTGATTAACTGTTTAAAAAGCTCCCAAGGTAGCTCTGCTCGGTCACCAGGTTGGGGGCTATTCCATCTTCATTTGATCTCACAACAGTGCCACGCACAGGTGCTGTGGGGACCCTGTTCTCCACACAAGGGCATGGAAAGGTTAACGTGACACAAAAGCCACTTGCCATGTACGAGACGGGGGTGTACTTGCGATTGAGCGACTCCACCTCCTCCAAGACGCGCGTGTACACGGCCGTCATCCTTCGCTCGTACTCGCTGTCGGCGTGGGCTGCTCCCGTAGACCCGTACTCCTGGAAACTGAAGACAAGGTCAGCATCAGCCATGTAGTCATTTCAACGCATTAATTCCTTTACTCCCTGTGTCGAGCACTTTCCATGCATTTGCAGTTAATTTTCCAAGTAACGGATTTCTTTCCCTTTATGAATAAGGAAGTTGAGGCCTGGGAGGTTTATTTACTAACACCTACAACTATGGGCGCAAGCTGGAACTTAAACCCAGACGTGACTTCAGATGATGGAAGTTTGCAGCTGAGAACTGAACCCAGGGTCTGCACCCTCTAGGTAAGCTCTCTACCACCAAGCTTCATCCCCAGACCTTTTTCGGATGAGGTGAGGTTAGGTTGCCCCAAACGCTCAAACTTCTGATCCTCCTGCCTCAGCCTCAGGAGCAGCTAGGAGTACAAACTCAGATAATGTGATTCTTCACCACACTGTTTTTTAGGCAGTACGACAGAGTCTAAACTTGTTGCTACTAGGAGGTAGAGACGTTAAGACATTTGAAAAGATAATTATCAATATGTACAGGAATGCTAGGGGCATTCTGGGAAAAGATTAACCTAGATTTCTTTCTTTTTCCTCTATTTCTGACCCTCAGATTTCTGAAAATATTTCTAAGTGAGATAAGAGAGTAACTTTAGTCTCTTGACTAGGCTTTCCAAAGTTTTTCCGGAGGGCTATTTAAATGCAATGTAGGTAATTTAAATATGCTGGATATTAACACTATTATTCTATATCCATTTAAGGTCTTCTATAAACAAAGCTCTTCAACTGGGCACTTCATACAGATTCTTTTCATTTGACCTTCACAACTGTTCTCAGAAACAGGCATCGTTCTCTACCTAGACTCTATGCAGACTGGCTCAATGAGGTCAGATGTAGTCACACAACAGTGAGTGGTAAGGGTGTCATGTTCATGTCTGCCTGGAGCAAGCCCTGTTCCCTGCCTGGCACCATAGTTTAAGTTCCACCAGGGCAAGAAGTGAAATTACTAAAATGGATCCGGTAAGCAGAAAAGTAAAGAGGCAAGTGGTCTGGTCTGAGAGCAGGTAGCACTTTCAAAAAGATGGCAAAGGTCTTAGTATTAACCTGAAACAAAACAGTGAGTCAGTGCTTTAGGGCAGAAAAACAGAAAGTGTTTTGCAGACAGCATTCTTTTTGAAAAAATCTGCTCACCGAATCTCAGGCCTTGGTAGATTAGAATTATTGACAGTGAAATACATATTCCAAAACAGATGCTTCTCATTCAGCGATGTACCTAGTTAATCATTTCTTGGATACACAACCCATCTTTCTTTTAATCTGTATAGTTCCGCATACCTTGTTTATAGTCTCAGTGTCTTTTTTTGGGATAGTACACTTTGTTTATACACCTGCAACTTTCGCTGACTGTAGAGAAGTTTAATGTTCTGTAATATATTACAGTACTACATTTAAGAGCTATGCAAACAAAAGCAGAGTCATCAAGTTGGAGTTTCCTTTGTCCATTTCTCTGTTCTGAATACTGTAATGTGCATACTGTCCTCAATTTCTCATTCAGCCACAAATTCATTTCATGACAGTGACCTGGTGGCAGAAACGTAACCGAGGCATTAAATGAGGAGAGCCTGTGGAAGTCTCAATGCAGAAACAATGCAGCGTTCGTTTAATCATTTTGGTAGCTACTGGGGCTGGGAAAAACAATTTTAATAAAGCAATGGCAGAAGTACCTTGGTTTGGGAAACCAGTGAATAAAATTTTGAATTACAATTTTAACTGTATTATTAACTCAGTATTTCACAACAAAATTTAGTTATAAAAGAAATTGTTCAAATTCAAAGAATTTCTTCCAAGTTATTTTTCCAAATCAATGTTCTGAAAACAAGACAGGAGGCAAACAGATGACAGAGAGAATTTATGTTTTGTCATTAGTTATGTAACCCTGGGCAAACAATTGGAAGACTTTTTTTGTTCTCCCTTCTATAATTGCTTTTCAAAAACACTGTTGTGATGAATAGGTAAAATACCATATTTAAAAGTGTTCTGTACATTAACTATTACCTTGCTGATTCTGGATCCAAAATCAGGGCTTCTATTGTGTGAGATATCAATAAGCAGCTCTGCTGCTGCCTACATTAATGTTAAGGTCATCCACAAACAGAAGAAATTCACTACACATTTCACATTAACTGAATTTAAATAGGTCAAGATGAGGCTGTACTTTTAGTCAAAGTAATCGGGTTTTACCAGCTCAAGTGGTCTTGGGGTCTATTTTTTCCTTTTAAAGGCTACATGCTGTCTTTCCTAGTGATCCTCAAACCCTGCCTCAAGAAAGGTATTTCAGAGGCCATCTAATGTGGGAAAGGGGAACCAGCCAAGATGCTGGTGATCGGTGCACAGCCACTCTTGTTTCTGTCTTAGATCTAGGGGCTCTTCATAAGAGTCTGAAACAAACAAGAAAACAACAACAAAAGTTTTACTGATGATAGTTTTAAAACAAGAAAAAAAAGCTGTCGGTCTGTGGAACCTTTACCTCCATGGTTGCTAGCTAGGGCTCAAGAGGTCAATTCCCTTGAAATTATATGAAAATTGTAGGATGCAGGTCATGCACACATTTTGTAGCACAAAGGACCCACACATTTAATAAATATTAATCAACAAGCCAAAATGCCAAGAACTATTGGCTGGTAAATCCTACAACTACTTCCAAATAACTGGATCTTTCCTCTTTCCAAAAGTGATTTGAAGTTGCTATAAGAAAATCTGGAGATTTTCCAGGGATTTAGCTCAGTGGCATAAGCGCCTGCCCGGCAAGTGCAAGGTTGTGAGTTCAATCCCCGATAAAAAAAAAAAAAAAGAAAATCTGGAGAACTTATAGGGGGCTTAGTGATCAAAAATAACTGAAGCTCTGAAAAGATCATGAACAATGATGGCTGTTAGCCACAAAGGGGAGATGCTGGGGCAAAACAAACTTTTCTGGTGGAAAATGCATGGTGCTGTCTCAGCTCAAGTGAGCCCAGCACATGCCACACTCCACACCAGCAGGACACAGCTCTGCTTCTGGCTGGTTGTTTGTCTGAGATGCATTCTTGCTCCACTACCCAGGCTGGGCTCGAACTCCTGGGCCCAAAACACCCTCAGCCTTCAGAGAAGCTGAGACAACAGGTGCGTGCCACTGTGCCCCGGCCTGCGGCTCTGCGGGTTCTTCTTGGAGGTGGGGGCAGATCACCCGAGTCACTCATTTCACTTAAAAAAAAAAAAAAGATTAAAAAGTAGAATTATTCTGCTCCTACTAAAATTCAAAGGGGGAACTATCTGAGGGTTATTTAATATATATTCTGCAGGTAAACAGATCTGAAGTACTCAGTCAATATTTAAGACTACTTCTTGAGAAAAAGGAACACGAGGAGCTTAGGATACAGTTCTACATTCCTCAACGTGGCTGAGTCAGCGTCAAAAGACGCCTGGTACAGATCTCCGTATCGGGAAGCAAGGGCTCTGAATTCTTCCATGGACTGCTTCATCTATGAAGAAGGAAAAACATCAGCGGTGACAAACACAGTAGTGTTAGTGCACAAACAACACAAAAACAAACAAAAAATTCCCAAATGAAAATGCAAAGAAGCGTTGAACTCGCATCATTCCATTCATTTTCCCAAACTTTAATACAATCAAAGAATGGTAAATGATACTATAAAAGTTCGTAAGATTTTAACAATTTAAATGCTGTATATAGACAAAATCTTTTCATTTCAGTTTCTTCATGTTCCACTAAAATAACGATTGCAGCTACAAGCATTCTCAAGTGTCTTTACAATGTAATTCCATTCTCTTCAGATAAACTGTAGTCCCAGTTTATCTGTTTATCAGTCACCAGGTCACCCTTTGTGGCAGGCCAGGTGGGTAAACATGTGACACAATGTCTGAGCCAAACCACTGATTTTAACTTTCAGAACTTTTCATCACATACCTAACTCACATCTAACAACTCTAATGTGTAAATGAAATCACAATGAAAGGTAAGACATGCCTGATTGGAGATGCGACCACATCTCTGAAGGTCATTTCCTAAGGTCATGGCAATCGTGGTGGCGATTGCAGGGGGAGGGCTTGTCTTCAGGCTATTACAGGTACAGATGAGTTGGGAGAAGGCTTGCAGAAGGTCAATCCTGAGTTTCACAAACTCACACTGAAAACTTAAAGGATTCAGTGGGGTACTAGCAGCCTGGAATAAAAAAGATATTATGTGGCAGTATTCACATTTTACTATACAAAGATGCTCTTCCCCATGGCCTTTACAAAAACATATACTTGTCTAATGTAACATCCCTCTCCGACTGCAAAGGCCCAGGATCAAACTTTGTGTAATACAGAGGTAAAAACTGCACTTAAATGTTTACTTGGGTTTTCAGCCTTTGGAATACTTTGTTCTACCTGTTAAACACTACTTATTGAGGTATTAAAGAAGCCATTTTCACTGTCTTAATTTCTCAGATATGATCTGATTTACTCTTGTGGGCTGATAAATTCCCTATGCCCCTTGCTGTTTTTAATTTACTGCTTACCCATAATTTTAGAAGGAATGGGGTACACATGAATATATATGAAACTGTTACATAAATACAGTACAGATCATCTCACCAAACAAAAAATACTGTCAGTTTTGTTCTCAAATACATTATAAAACTGAAAGATGATGTAGTTATGAGAAAGATTTGCTGCTACTCTGATTTTTGACTAACAAGAAATATTTGACTGATGATGTAAGACAATAACCTTGAAAGTGATTCTGCAGTCTTAGATCACATTAATACTGAAGGAAATGTTAAAAAAAAAAACCAGAAAATTTAGATTTGTCAGTGAGGTCAAAGACTAAAAGTTAATATTACCTAAGGAATACGGGAGATGTTTAGAAAAAAAGACTACAGAAAAGAGAAATACAATACCATATACCAAAGAGAAATACAAGGAATGTTTCCTCTTCTTTACTTAGGGGCTCACGCTTAAACAGCAGTTGGCTTATGAGGTGAACAGGTAAAAGGAACATGGTGTCGAGTCAAAATTATCCTAAATGTTCTTCAAGAAGAAATTGTTTCTGGTTAGTTCGGGCCAGAGTCCCACCATCCGACTTCTGATGCGCCTCTGGACCGAGCTAACAGCTGACAGAAACGTCTCCCTGCTTACAGTGCCTGCTGTCATCCTTCCTGATTATTTTTCTTCCTGTCTTTCCTCTTTGTCAAAGATATAAATTTGTGTTAAACAGGCACATGATGCTATTATGATTTTCTAATTTGTAGTACACACTTTATTTTGTAAAGAGACTTAGCTAAAGAACCAATGAGGCAAAAAAGAAAGCAACTTGATAAGCTCGTTACAACATGTATGTAAAACATACATAATAAAAATTTCATCATCCTCTTTTTAAGTATAAATTTAGTTGTGGTAGGTGTATTTACTTTGTAAAAGAGATGGCTAGAACTTTGTCATACTGCAGAACTGAAACTCCATACCCTCCCTCCCCACTAAGCCCTTGGCATGTGACTACTATTCTATTTTCTGTTGCTAGGGATCTGACTCCTTTAAAAACTTTTTCTGAGTGTTTTAATTTTTGGTTTCTACTGTGCTTGGAATTGAACCCCAGGCTGCATCCATATTAGGCAAGCACTGTACCACATACTCAGCTCCTCAACATCTACAATTTTTATTTTTAAGAAGCAGGACAACATGCTATTTGTCACTGTATTGGCGAATTAAATGCTTAATGCTGGGGTCCCCATAAGCACACTTTAGCTTAGCAGGTGAAAAGCATGGCGAGATAGTTAATTGAGTGGTCACCTTGAGTAGGAAACGCCCAACTGCCTAGCCTAAGCACAGTTTTAGGTGTGGCTGAATAGAGCTACAGAAGACCCATCCTGGGTGTGGGTGGCACCAACCAACAGGCTTGCAGCCTGAATGAAATAAAAAGGGAAAGAAGACAGAAGTTCTGTTGCTGCTTCTTTGGAGATGCTGCAGTCCTTGCCATGATGGCCTTGGACGTGCATCTTGAGGCTTCCAGCTCAGACTTCCCGGCCTTCCTTTGGTTCTTGATCCAGACTTGTGCAGGGCTCGGCAGTGAGCTCCAGGTCCTGAGACTGGAACACCGGGCTCTCTCTCCAGGTTGCAGACCCAGATTCACATTATTAACCTTTCCTCCAGTGAACCCTAACTGACACATTCAGGCTTCAGGACTGTGCAATCTCAGCCAGAGATAATTTATGTCAGAAAACCAAGGTCGGTCCATGCTCATATCCACTCAAGGGCTACTCTCAAGTTCACACCTAGCAAGTGAACAGATTAAACAAAAATCCTCAAAACATCCTAACAGAGTAACAACCAGAAATGTGGGAAGTTTCTGGAGGCCATACAGATCATACTTATACCCCTCTAGACAACTCTCAAGTAGAGGATAATTTCCTTGTTTTTGAAAGAGAAGGTTTTATGTTGCCCAAGCTGGCCTTAAACTCCTGGGCTCAAGCAATCCCCCTACCTCAGCCTCCCGGGTAGCTGGGTCTTCAGATACATGCTGCCATGCCTAGCTCATATGTATGTATTTTTTTTAAATCCTCAAAACACAGTGTTTGGTACATAGCACGATCTTAAAACCTGTGGAATAACACAACTCTGATTTGAAAGGAGAAAATTTAGGCCCCAGTAAGCTCCCTCAGGTCATCCTGAGTTGGTGGCAGAACTGAAACTAAGTCAAAGGTACGCAGTCTGTCAATTAAGTACTTTCTTCCTATGTTACAATTCAGTCCTTAGTTACTGGCAGGCCTCATCAAATGCACATACTACAGATCATTATCAGTATGAAATAGTCAACAGAATTTTGCATAAAACTTATTCCATGTTTTTGTGATCCTACTGGTTTCAGGTTTATATATATATTTTACCATTTACTGCACTGATTACAATTTGCTACCTTATCTAAACTAGAAAATGAAATAATTTTATTGATCTGAAACAATAATCATACCTTTTAATTTTCTGTGACATCTATCTATTAGCTGACTTATAGAACAATCTTTTCCAAAAATAATCAAGAAGAAAGAATCATGGCTGTCAATGTCACTCTTTAAAATGCAAAGCAGAGCAAGAGCTCAGTTAGCTTGGGCAAGGCCCAGCATCACCAAAAACAAAAAGAAAAAGGAAAGAAAGGGAGAGAGAAGCCAGGGATTCAGCTCAGCGGCTCAGGTGCTGCCCTGTTAAGTGCAAAGTCATGAGTTTGAGCCCTGGTACCAAAGAGAGGGAAGAAGGCAGAAGGAAGGGGGAAGGAGGGAATCTTTATGTAGTATTGTTTTAAATCGCGATCAATCAAATTCTAATCCAAAAATAAAAATTACACTTTTTATTTTTTTTTTTGGTACCAGGAATCCAACTCAGGATTTTCCACTTGCCAAGCAGGCACTTGTGCCGCTGAGTTATATCCCTGCCCCTATGAATTATGCTTTAAAATAATATGTGCTCCACAGTGGCCTAAATATTGTCTCTTTTGTGATATATATGCTTGTTTTCCTTTGGAGCATTCTTTTGGGATGGTACAGAATTAAAAATATTTTAAGGCTAGGCAGTCATGCATGCCTGTAATCCCAGCACTTGGAAGGCTGAGGCAGGAGGACCACTGTGAGTTCAAGGCCAGTCTGTACTGCATAGGGAGACCTTGTCTCAAAAAAAGTTTTTTTAGATATGTCACAAAAGGATATAAACAGGTACTAGAAGTTTTATGGTTCTTCTGCAATATATTCAGTTTTTAAAGTTGTATAACAGTACTTTAAAAATGGTTCATGTTGATTATACACCCTTTACAGAAAAAGCCCTTTGATGAATGTAGAACATTTTCTTTTCAGGGGATGGGTTCTGGCTCAGAAATACAACTGGTTTCCAGGACATAAGAAATGCTACTCTGTGCAACTCTTTCACTTGCTTAGAAAATAAAAACTGTAGCGGCTGGCTGTTAATATGGGTATCACAGGGGAGTAAAACATGGCACACTGGAGTCCTTGATAGCTATCTACAAAGCACGCAAGTCCTGTAGCCAGGGATGCGCTCCGCAGGAGAGCACCTGCCTGGTATGTGCAAGGCCCTGAGTTCAACCGCAGAAAGAACCAAGATGCTGCACTTACTCAGAGAGCAGCTGCCAGCTATGAGGTGGTCAGGGCGTGCCTGGCGGTGGCCCCTGCTGGCAACTGACTAAGAGGGATCCTCCTTCCACATGGCTTCAGCAACTGACTAAAAAGGATCCTCTTTCCGCCCTGCTTCGGCAACCCACTACCCAGTACTCACAGACTTCCATCACCTAGGAACGTTAAATAAGGGAAGGGCCTACTTTATGTCCATGATCTTTTCATTACTTTGACACTGCTAAATATACACACCAATAGCTTTCTCAAGTTGTTAAAACAGGGAAACGCAAAACCGAGAAGGGAGAGAATTCTCCAGTGCATTACTGTCACCCAGGGAGAATCAGGAGGCCTTACTGTCAAGGAAGCAATCCCTTTGTGGTAGTATTTTAAAGACTCGGCAATGCAAGACAGTGCTGAACTGTACTTCTCCTCCTGCAGCCCAGTGAGGCACTGCTCCGCGTGGGAGAACTCCTTCAAACTGTTCAGCCAGAAGTAGAAGTGCTCCGAGGCCACCTGAGCCAGCAAGCTCTGGTACAGCTCTCTGGCCATGTCATGATTACCCTGAAAAAGGAAAAAAGAAAAGCAGAGGGAACAGAGGATGAGATTCCTACATTTGAAAGCGTTGATATAGCAGGTCTCAGACAAGCTCAAGCCCTGGATAAGCCTGAATAATTATTTCTCATATTGTGTAATTCTTTCAGAAAATATGTTGAGCTGCTTTTATGTAACTCACGGCCTAAAGTTCTTTATCAAACCAGTTCTAAAAAGAAGGTGAATGGAATTAGCCATAACCCAAGTTTAGAATTTTAGTCCTCCCTGTACGAAGTAAAATCACACACACTGTGTCATCCCGGGTGACCCAGCAGTGTGGGAGGTCGCTGGGAGAAATGTGAATGCTGTCTGAGGCCAGGGGCCAGGGACGCTCGTGTGCTGCGGTGCCAGGTCGCCAGGGCTAGTTGGCGACAGTAATGACAAATGACAAGCCGTGCTGTCAACGGTTCCTGCCCCGCATGAGACTGCACAACTGAGAACATGAGCACGGACACCTAGAGCAGTTATACCCCAGACTTCTGTCCTAACCGGGCTTTGTGCGCCTTCTCAGAGAAAGGCAGTGGAAGTCCTTAGGCTTTCTGCAAGGCTGAGAGAAGAGCAGCATGCTCTCAAGCCTTTCTGCTCCTACCTGAGAACCAGAAGGCTGGGGACCAACAGACGCACAACGTGGTACATCGACCAAGGAGGACAAGCACGGTGGTGGACGTGGCCTTGCTGTGGACAACACAGGCCAAAGTGAAAGCACGCTATGACCCACAGCCAGCCAGAGCTTGGCTTTCAGCTTCCCCACAGCACCAAGCACATAGCAGGATGAGTACCACGCTTTTACAAGAAAGGCCAAGACGGATCCTTTCCGTCACCACACCTAGAACCCACGAGGGAAAAGCACTCCCCTCTTTATTTCCAGTTCTGACTCCGAGTGCCAATAACCACAGAATCCAGGGCAGGTGACCCACACCCCCAGCGACCACTACCCAGCAGGGTACCACATACCATCCTGGAGGCCTGCCTAGCAATGCGGTACACGGTCCACCCGTTGGCGACACTTTCAAGCTGCTGCTTAATCACAGCCTTGACTTCGGCAGTCAGTGCTTTCTGGCTGGCCACGAAAATCACTGTAGCCAAACTCACCTAACCGTGAACAAGTAAGAAAAACAAGAACATCACATGATTATATCTAGTGTCATAGATAACACACTCAAACAGGAGAAAAATCAATTATGGCTCATTTAGAAGCATAAAATTTGTTTTTCATTAACATTTATTTAATTCTCATTTTGAGTACTTTCTGAGTATTCCACTGATGTAGAGCACTATTTATCAAATCAAATAATTAGAATCAAGCCCATAAATAAATTATGATATAATCACACAATGAGATACTATGCAACAGTGAACTGGACAAAGCAGAGATAAACTTATCAAAACAGATTAACGAAATAGGGAAACCGCAACTGATTACTTACAGTGTAATACTTCTGTGAAATGTTAAAATGTAAAAATGTAAAACGTTAAAATGTAAAAATATCTAAAGGAATATTGCATATTACTTTGGAATATATACTGAGATCATAAAAATGTAATAGCCATAGAGATCATAGATACCAAATCCAGGGCAGACTTTTATCTGAATTGGAAAGGCTCTGAAATCTGAAATCTGAGAGTGTGTATGTTTTGGATTTCTTTCCTTTTTTTTTTTTGGTATCAGGAATTGAAGTCAGGACCACATGCTTGCTAGGCAGGTGCTTGTGCCACTGAGCTATATCCCCTGCCTACGTTGGATTTCTGAGCAGTTCTGATTTTGGATTTCTGGGGTAGGGTTGCTCAACTTATTATACAAAAGTTGACAGGGTCAGTTTTGTTTTGACTCCATCATGGTCCTGGGTTTGGATAACTACTTTAACCAGCTGTTTGCTTTGTTTCGCTTTTTAAGTAAAATCAAACAGTAGTGCTGACTTCCTAAAATGGTCTCCACTAGACCACATGCTCATCTCACAGCAGACGGAGACAGCCGCTCTTTACCAGAAGTTCCTGTTGCTTGTCCGTGGCTGAGCGTCCAATCACCTTGTAGAGCTCCACGAGGTCACCAAGCATCCCGTCACCCAGTACTGGCAGCTGCATGGCAATGGCCGCCAGGCAGTGGCACATTGGGACCCGTGCAGCATCCTGGGCGCTGTGCAGCTGAGTGAGCAAGGTCTCCACCACCGACTGGCTAAGGTGGGGCCTGCCCCTGGCCAGCTTCACCATGCAGTTGAGAGCAATCTACGCACCGTGGGGAAAACGCACCAGTTACACGCACAAGGAATTTCAGACATGAGTCAAGTGAGCTCTATATAAGTTACCAAACAAACAAACAAACAAAACCCAAAAAACAAAACCCGCAGGCATAGATTTTTGTAGGCATAACATTTTTCTTTAACTGTCACACACTGAGTCCCATGTGAGGCCTGTGATGTGCACTGCTTAAGATAACAAGTCAGGACCACACATCAAAACATCGCCTACTCATTCCAGGCAAAGATTATTATTATTATTTTATATTGTGGATCGAACTCATGACCTCCCACTTGCCAGGTGGGCACTTATGCTACTGAGCTAAATCCTCAGCAAGCCAGGACTATTTTTTAAAAAAGATGAGATAAAACTATAAGGGATAATGCTGAAGAGGCAAACATATACCAAATAAAATGTCACTATAACTGTACTGCTTTCACTACTTTTCAAGAACTGCGTCTAAAGCGTGGTTTATGAACTATGCCAGCAAATCCAAACTCACGAATTAACTTTTGTGTACATGTGTGGAGATTCCTGAGAATTCAGTTTCCAAAAGAGGTCCTTGGTGACTGTAAGCACACTGAAGTGAAGCCAGATTTCTGCTTTTTTCTCTTATTCCTTAGCTGAAATCTAAAAACCAGCTGGCTTAACAGCTTCTCCCATTCAGGCTTGGTAATGAGATAGCCAACATTTCCCACCAACAAAACTAGAAACACAGACATCTTGTCACTTTTTCATAGCTAGCTGATTCTTTTGTCAAGTCTCTAAGATCCCATTAGCTCCATTCTTCTACGATAACCAGTCTCTCCCTAATTCTAATCTCTTGCAAAGATGTGCACACCAGTCCATCCTTTATACCACAGCCACTCAGCCATCAGTGTGGTGTCTGCGGCTCATGATAAGCCTCAGGCTGACAAAGGCCGAAGTTGAGCCTGCCTTTTGTTAATGAAGTGGCTTTGAATAAGTTATGTGTATAAGGCTTTAACAATTTGGCACATTAAAGCATGGTAACAATTATAACAAAAGTTGCAGCATATTATTTTAAAATTCTAATATTTCAAGCATGTTCCCGAGCATATTGGACATGCTCCATGACCAAGCTGTTCTGCTTTTTCAATCTCCTACTATGTTGTCCAGCCACAGTGGTAATACTCACTGTTCTTCCAACATAACAGGGATGTTTCTGCTTTCAAGTCTTTTGTAATAGCTCAAGCTCTGAGCTTGAGCTATCTTTCCTACTTATCAAAATTCTCATCCATCTTTCATGGTTCCACTCATGACATCCACCTGTTGCACTGTACCTAAGAGCCTGTGCTCACATCAGTCTCACCCAACTCTGTCCACTTATTAAAACTGTACCTTCATTGATATCGCAGAGAATGCACTCTAGCCTGCTTGGTATTTTTGATACAATGTCAGTTATCCGACTCCAGATGGAAAGTTCCTCTAACACAGGAACACGTATGATTATCCACACACATCCCTGAGTCAAGCCCAGTGTTTCATTAAAATCTATTAGTAAAAGGAATTGTTTTTGCTTTATTGTGTTCTTAAATTTAAATGTATCATGGTTCTAAGAGGATTCCGAGGTCCTTTTAGGTTGTGTTGTTAAACGCATGTCTACTTCCTTTCTTCACCTCCACATCATCAACTTTCACTAATCATGTCACCATCTTTGTTATCCATCCTGTGATGACATCATCTTTTAACATGCAAAATGAGGCATGACTTCTTTTGAAGCATACCTAAAACAAACTAAGTTCTTCACTGTACATCTAATAGCTTTCTACTTCTATTAAAATGCTTTAATTTTGGATCATCACAGGTTATATTTCATGTTTCAGTCCAATAATAGTCTTATCTTACATTTAAAACATCTTAAATATACCTATGACAGCTTCTGTGCTTAAGTGAAAGTGAAAATTCCTAACAGCAATTCTTCTCTTGGTTTGCAAACTAAGGCTTCGACAGTCCAGAAACTAAAGACCATTTACATATTAATGAGTTTGGCTAGTCATTTCAGCAGTTTTTTGTAGCTGTTAGATTATTTCAGATTAAAACTACTATGAGAGGTCTGCCTGCTTATATTGTATAGAATTATGTTTGTTAATTACAATTTAACAAATACTGGCAACTGATAGCAAAATGGGCCAAGATTCATATTTTTACTTTGTCTACCTTTTGGGATACTAACAAAAAAGCCTGTTTTCAAAGTGAACTTCAAGCACAAGTGTATTTTTAAGCTAGGAATTGTTTTCTCTGAGCCAAATGTAGCCCATTTCCTATGTTGGTAAATAAAGTTTAACTGGAACACGGACATCCTCCCCCCTCACCTTAAATACCTCAGCCTCGGCTACTTATGTCCACAACTGCAGAAGCGAACAGCTGTAATGCAGAGTGTGTGACTGGTAAAAGTTAAAACACTTACAGTCCAACCCTTTACAGAAAGACTGCCTCACCCTAGCTTAGACAACAGAAACGGCCATCATGTGAAATGATACTTTACCTTTAAAGTGGCTTGAGCACCTGGACTGTCATCTTGACTACAAAGCACCAGCAGGGATTCCAGGCCAAAGACGGCATCTTGCTCCAGTGCCAAGAGATCTAGAAGAAAAGCACCAAGTTTTAGGGTGATCAGAGAGGAGTGAGAGTGAAAATACACACATGCACTCTCACTCACTCACTCACTCACTCACTCATTCTTACAGGGAAAAAAAAAACCACTGAGCCTAAAATGTGAGAAATGCTCTACCCTTCCTAGAAAAAGCATATGCAGCATTACTTCTAACATGTAAAGAGACTATTTTCAGACTGTTATTTCTACCGCGTTGTAGATTATAAAAGCAAACACATTAAATCAAGAGGTAAAGCCGCAGGCTGGGGGTTTAGCTCAGCAGTATAAGTGCCTGTTGGCAAACTCGAAGTCGGAAGTCATGAGTTTGAGCCCCTTACCAAAAAAAAAAACAAACAAAAAACTCTAGTTATTCTTTTGGGGGCCAGGGACGTAGCTCAGTGGCACAGCGCTTTCCTGACAAGCGTAGGGTCCTAAGTTTGAGTCCTGGTACCAATTAAAAAAAAAACAAAACTGGAGGTAAAGCCGCAAAGCTGTAAGTAAAGCAAAACTGAAACATCATCAACAACTTAGCTAGCAAAATGTTAATAGAAAACTGTGCTACATGGGTTAATCCTCTTAATCAGACTTAAGTTACAGGCCTGTTTTCATCTCATACAAAATAGTTTTCAGCTTTGAATGAATGTTCACCACTGAGAGGCTGCAATGAACACTCCTAAAGCAGTCCGGCCTTAAAGAATGAACCCCTTATGTTTCATTGACAGCAGTACTATGACGTCTTTTCACTACCACAGGGATACAATTCCTCTGGAGGGTCCAGGATGCTACGAGTGGCCTAGTTAACTGTATTTAGGCTAACATATGTCACTGTTGAGAACACACAGCAATTTTCAATATTATTTGAGAAAAATACTCGTTACTATGCCCCAGATAAATCAGGCTTAATTATTCAAGTCAAAACCAACAGGTAATTTCTAATGAGACCTGAGTGAGTGTAAGAGCTTGGCAATGAGAGTGTAAAAAAGACAGACTAGGCACAAGCAGTGCTCAAGGCTGCTGGGGATAAGGAGGGCTACTCGCTTGTGATCCTTAACAAGGGTCAAAGCAAGTGCTGAAACAGACTGTCCACAATGCAGTTTCTGTGCCTGAGTGAAGGCACGAAATTCTTCAGGTTAGGTCAAAAACATATTAGGACCACAGGAAAATACATGCACTATTTTCTTTGTATATCTTTCTTGATTATGCAAATCAGCTTAATGCTACATACACTCAGGAGATAAAGTCTGTCACACGTAATGCACACTGATCTGTTAATTCACTCTAAGAGAGACGACTTGTCGGTCAAGCACCTGCACAACAAGAACAAAACCTTCTTGGTTTCTGTATCAGCGAGCACACTCTTCTGGCACAGGGGTAGATTTCCTAAGCGATCTCCTTCCACAGCACCACACATGTAAAGGCAAGCGGTGGGACAAAACAGGCGATGCTCCACAAAACCTTACAACTGCACAATCTCAGGCAGTCCCAAGATCTTAGAGTTCTATAGTCACAAGAATTTAAATGGCCTTTAGAAGCAAGTTCTAAGAACACTTCAGATGGAAGTAACTGTAGATCAAAGCACGCAAGTTGCACATGAGGGAATGAAAGTACACACAGAATTCTGTCCACGCACCAATCTTAAGTTCATAAACAATACCATTCCTGAGTAAATTCATCTTTGTTTTTAAAAATTTTAAATTCTATTAGGACGTGTTTACAGTACATGATTACACTCATAGTGTCTAACCCATCTTAATTCTTTTTACCTCCTCTTATCCCCTGACCCCCATCTCTTGGTACTTTTCTCATCTGCAAAGATTTACCTCCTTATTTCTTTTTACCTATCTTGTATTTTACTCTTTAAATTACTTACATTTAGGGTTTCTCATATAAGAGAAACCACTGAACATTTTAGCTTGTGTGTCTGGTTTATCTCACTCACATTATTATTTATAAAGATGCATCTATTTTCCTATAAATGACTCAAATGTATTCTTCTCTATGGCAGAGTAGCACTCCATTATGTAAAAATACAACGTTTTCTTTAACCATTCATCTGCCAATGGAACTATAGGCCACTTTCAATATTTAGTTGTTATGAATTGTTTTGCTACAGACATGGGTATGCATGTAATATGATGTCTTTAAGTCTTCTGAGAAGATACCCAGAAGGGGACTCGCTGGGTCAAACTGATTTTCTATTTTTATAAGCTTACCTTTTTCTTGACAAGAGACAGTTATATTAGTTAGAACTCTTACTCCATGAGCCGCAATGCCCCTGTTACTATGGTAACAGCACTCCTGAGCTAATTTGACTAAATCAGAGGATCTGGGAGAAGAACCTACATTTCCTAAAAAAGAAGAGAAAAACAGTATATATTATAATTCATTGCTATAGTTAAAAAGCAGTTCAATTTACCGGTTTAGTACTCTTAGTTTTATGAGAAATTCTCTAACAATAACTTTAATAATAAAATTTTTTACAACCTCATTACCAATACACAGCACCATTTTTCCTCCTATCGAGGTAATTAAAATAAGTATGTGGTAATAGTTTTGTAATGTCTAAGATCTAAATCAATACAAGGCTTTCCCATAAAAATTTTAATCACAACTAAGAAAAAGTGAAAAAACTTTAACTATAGACCGTATCCTGGGAGTTCTAATGGACTGATTAAAATCGGTATCACTATGGGCTTCTTGTCAAATAAAACCATTCCTTCAAGAGAAGATTTAAAAAAAAAGAAGAGATAAAAAGAGAAATAAAATCATGTTTGCTTTTTCCCACTTCAAATTGCTGGTATACATTTTATGTCTCAAAAAGTTTTGATTACTCCTAGTTGCAGACTATCCCTATTTTTGCAAAAGAAATCAAAGATTTTAAGTATCCTGCTATCAAAGTCATGAATCTTGTTAGGCCCTACTTCTGTGCTTTACACAGTATCTTAAGTTCTACGCTATAGACTGCAGGAACTTTCCAAATTCATATTTGAAATTCTACAAACTAAGGCCCGTGTAGTGAATAAGCTACAGGAGAAACTTTCAGTTATAATCAGGTGAGTTTCAAAAAACCAGGACATTTAAGCTTGTTCAGCTTTTTACAAGAGTCTCTCATTGCTGTCTTCCTTTCCTCGGCTTATTTTTCCAAGATTCCTATCTACGTCGCCTTGGCTCTCACACTAAGTGTGACTGTATTTTTGAGGTTGAAGAGGACACAATTACAACAGGCATAAACCAAACCAAACCAGATAGAACACAACCTTATGCACTTCTGGTTTAACATAAAAACACCAGTTTCAGTGTTTTTAAGACAGTCAAAATATTACAAAGATGAAATTTTATATTCATTTTCTCCCCAAAGTTATGGAAGTGTATTTCCCCCATTCTTTTTCCTGCTTCTGTGATGCAAACAATGCACACTTAACTATAAATTTGCAAGTATGTTTTGTAACATTCATTCTTCTTTTTTTCTCCATTAAGGCTCATCATAGGAAACTTTGGGGAGAAAAAAACAGAAAAATTCAAAGAAGAAAACAAAAATTTCCCTAAATCCCATAAATCAGCATGAATTTACTATAATTTTTTGAAATATTATTTCAGAATCCCTTTATGTACACCAATATAATTTAAAAATTAATATTATAATTAGGATATATAGATACCGGTCAATAAAGTATTCTGTTTTTAGTATTTAAAAATTTTGAGTATTTTTCTGCATTAACATTTTAAGAGTGTACGTTGTTTTTAATTTTGACTTACTTAAAAACAGTTTTCTAAGATAAAATCATATGGTTTCAATGGTACAACAAATAGAAAAATGTACAAGGTTAGTGATAAAAGTCTCCATCTACCCAATGTTACTGTTGGGGCACAATTATAATGTAAGAGCACATTTATAAAATAATGAAGTTATAGGTATTTCATGATCAATTAGAGGTCTGACTAAACTGCTGTTCTCTGTTTCTGCTAAATTCAACTGACCCTGACTGTGTCTACAGCCTGCCTGCATCTCTCTGATTAGCACTGAGTCAAAGTAACTGTCTGTACCTTTAGGCAGCCTGGGCTAGTCAAGAAAGCCTTTGTGAAGGCTTTGTGAAGGGCCCCTCCCCTTGTGCCTGGACTGTTTATATTATGATAAATCACTCCTTTGTTTCAACAAATCTGTTCAAGACCAACCTGCCTGGCAATATATGACTCAATGCATGTAACCAATTATGCAACGTTTTCTCACTTGGTTTGTACCTCTCATTTCTAAATTGTATATAAACTAAGCTCTCTGTAAATTCAGTGCTGGTGCTTTTGTAGAATTATCCCGCAAAAGACTAAAGATTAAATGCTGCCTTCTTATCTCCTCAGTGCAGTCTTCCTTTTGGTTTGGCTTGGGAATTTTCTCACAACACTACCAGTTTCTTCAGTACCATTCCAGAGACTACAAATCTGCAATTTTTTCTTTTTATGTATTATCCTGGACCATACATATTTTTCTTTTTAAATATTAAAACATAGGGATTATTCTATGACAGATATTCTTTTAATAAAATGCCATGTATTCTTTTAGTAGATTGATTTCTAGTGCAGTGATATATCGCAATTTCTTAATGAGTCTCCTATTGATGGATCTTTTTGTGATGTGATTACTTGCTCTACTGATGAGTGATATTTTACTATTACAAAAAATGCTGCTATAGTACAATCTTGTACATAAATCACTTCTTGATTTATGACTAGTTAAGTAGGATAAATTCTTAAAAGTGGAATTTCTGGGTCATCAGCAGATTAATGAGTATTTCAAACTTGGTTATGTAGAGGTCCGATGACTTACATTCACACCAGCAATGACAGTGGCTGTTTATCCACATCCTTGTCAATAGAGCATGTTGTCAAACTTCGGAATCTTTGTCAATCTCTTGGCTTCAATTTGTGGTTTTTAAATTTGCATGTTTCTTAAATATGGATAATATTAAACATTTTTATGGGTCAGAGTCATTTATCAGAGATAATTTAGATATACTAAATTTAAATTTTTTACAAACTACTTTTGGTTATATTGAAAAATTCTAATGAATGGAAATAAGATTATTTGGTAAATAATCTTATTTGGTAAAATCCTTGACTTCTATTTTTTTAATGAATACCGCCTAGTTTAACTATAATTCCATTCCATATAGCAACTACACTTTTTTGGGGGGGTTACCAAGAATTGAACTCATGCCGTGCTTGCCAGGCAGGCACTGTGCCACTGAGCTATATTCCCTGCTCATCAACTACATTTTTAACAAACTTTAATGAAAGAACAAATATCCAGCTTGAGAAGTTCTTAACCTGACACAAATGCTTATAAATGTGTCTGGAATTAAAAAATAAACAAAAGCCATCATGTATCCAAGTGTGTTGAGTATTAAATAAAAATAAGACTCCCAAGTTGCAGGAACACTCTGGTTAGGCAAAGGCAAAGGCACCTTGCCTGCATATGACTTTGAATACATCTCTGAAATGCTGAGAGTCTGTTTTAATACTTTAAAAATCCCCTGCACGTATTTCATTTGAAAGGATACTTACATGAGGAAGCTCGTATAATTTATGAGAAATAAGACTATGCCTACCACAGCTCTTTAAGAATATCCTGTTAGGTAAGGATGTTAACTGTAATTTAAGAAACTGACTGGCTGACTTAGGAAGAAAAGGAATTTATTGAAAACACTCAGTACATGATTAACTGTTTCTAAAGAAAATCCCATCTCTTGTAGGCACTCCTGTTACCACAGGATTTCTAATTCCTCTTATCAAGAGGTGTTTATTTCACCACCTATTTAGGCTTGGCTGTGTGACTTGCTGTGGCCAGTAGGACTCAGAAAACATGACACAAGCAGAAGGTATAAAGTGCTACCCACCAGTGGTTGCTCTCTTTGGGCTCAGCTAGCAGGTACCGTCAATGACTGCCACATGGAGAACTAAGGTGCCTCAGCTGAAAGGGTTTCCCTTCTAGCCTGTGAATGAGCTGGCATCAGGTCAAGGTTCCAGACACTGCAGTCATACGATGAACCCAGAGGAGACCAGAGGAAGTGCCTAGCTGAGCCCAGTCACAATTGCTGATTCACAGGATCAGAATAAAATGCTCACGGCTTTGTTTTGTTTTGTTTTGTTTTTTTGGTACTGGGGATTTGAACTCGTGACCTCACGCTTGCCAGGCAGGCGCTTAAGCCGCTGAGCTAAATCCCCAGCCCCAATGCTCACGGCTTTAAACCACTAAAGTTTTGGGATTTTTATAGAATAACAGACACCTGACAGAGAGTACTTAATAGAACTACTCAAAAGACTAGAATGCTAAAGTCAGAATACAGGAAAGATGGGAGGCCAGGGCACAGACAAGATTACAGTTCAAAAAGCAATGCACAGAATTAGACAGTGAAGACACTGTGGGTCCTATTACTGACCAACTGATGTCACAGATTATGCAGCCATCCTGGGTACAAGACATGGTAAACACCCACTGCTACAGTGTATTCTGGAAACAGGATGGCGCTGTGGCCATTTCTGTATCACTACAGTGGATTCTCTCAATTCCCACTTCTCCTTATCAGTTCCCAGTTCACTCTATGGCATGGAAATGATCCACACATACGTGAACCCTGGCTGTAAGGGAGGCCGGATTACTGCATCGTATTTTCTGCTTCCTATTAACATGTCCCCACAAGCTGGAACCACCAGCGGTGCACACGTGACTTATACCACTCAATGGGACTGTTCCATGCTGCCTGATGGGACAGTCATGCATTTACCACTGATGATTCAGAGCCACTGGCAGTGAAATATATGAACTATGGGCCCCTTGTGAATGTGTTATGATTTGACAGGGCATTTCCCTGACTCAAGAAATTCATGCTGTGCAGTGACAAAAAAGGACAAATGTAGGCGATAGCTCTTTAATTCAGTTCAAATTAAATCAGTAAAAGCAGCTATACAGATTCCACAAAATTGTCACAAAACAAGAAAAACTTTAGCCTTCCATTTTGTGACAGTTAAACTGGATTATTAAACTGAATGGTTTGGGAGCCACCTAGGAGATCAGTAAGCACACGTTAAGTATGTCTGGGGGTTACGGAGGCCTAACCTTGGAGATTCATCTGGCCCATGACCTGTTTCTCTGCCTCCTGGCTGTCTCCTGGCTGCCATCAACTAGGCAGCTTTGCTCCACCACAGCCTTCTGCCATGATATTTGTGCTCTGGAGCAACCAATCATGGACTGAATCTTCTGAAACCATAAGCCAAAATAAACTTTCCCTCTGGTTACCAGTGTCAGATACTTTGTCCAGTAACAGGAAAGCTGACCTCCACAGCTCCTTAATGAGCATTAATTAAGGCATTACAGTAATTTTAAACAGGTAATTAGCAAAGCATTATTGAACTAGGGCAAAGTTGTAATCATTTTGCAGTGTAATAATTCACATCCAAAAGGAAGCATGTAATATTTGCTTTTAAAATCAACACCACTTCATCTTTGAAATGTACTTAAAATCAAAGGATACTTTGAATCTCATATATAAAAATCAACCAACTATTCTAGACACTCTCAAAAATATTTTCAAGCACATATAATTCAAACAAGAACAAATCAGAAAAATAGTATCCTTGAGTTAATATCAAGGGGATGAAAGATTTTTATTATAAGCATTGAATCATTTTCAAAAAAGTCACTAGCATACAATGACATATAAGATTAAAACTTTCTCTGACTTAAAGCTTTATGAAGGAACTACTTGAGACATAAGTATGAGTAAAGGACTCAGCACATCAACTCTTTCCTACCTGAAGCTATGCTGAAGTAATGCTTGATGGCGATGGTCCCTGATAATGTGGAAAGGACAGACAGCATCCCTAGTTTTAAGCTGTCATAAGGCGTTTGGAGCGCACATTCACAGAGTGCCTGAAATACAGAGAAGTGAACACAGAACTGAAGACACTGATGCACTTTTAAACTGTTAACTCCATTAAATTCTTTATCTTTTAGCAAAATTCTGTATTAAGATCTTTTTTCCATAATAAAAACTTTAGGTCAAACTGCTGAACTCCTTAAAGGTGTATAAGGAGACATGACACTAAATATAATGTGGTACCCTGGAACAAAATAAAAGTTAAGAAAGTAGAATAAAATATACACTCTGATTAATAACATATCAGTATTCATATAACAAATGTTCCATATTACTGTAAAAAAAAATCACTACAGGAAATTGGGTGTGGTATATGTATACTATTTTCTCAGTTTTTCTGTAAGTTTGAGACTGTTCTAAAACTTCCACTATATTTATTACTTCATTTCAGTGGTAGAGATTTTACATTATGTGCATTACACCAACAGAGAGTGTCACAGTCTGTCTAGCTTACAAGTTGATGAGTCAGCAGAGCTGTCCCTCCAGTTTTGTTCGTCTTCTCTATTTCTCACTGCAGCAGCCTGCAGTAGTGACCAGAAACAAGGTGCTAGCTGCCAACTCCGGCCTCGGGCTGGGTGCTATTACTCTGCATCTCAGGATAGCATGTGCAATAAATAGCCTAGCAGCTACCTTGTTAAACTGATTCCGTTCTCCCACAAAGAGGAAGTGGGAGCAGAAAATGAGCAAAACTTAAGAGGTCTAGGGGAACAATAAAAATTCTTGAAATGGTTAAGTAATAAATTTAAGATCTCAAAAATATCAATAAAATTTTGGGGGGATTCAGATACTTTGTTTCCAAAGATCACATGGAAGAATTAATGTCCCAAAACATACAGAAAAAATCTGATAAGCAATAGATTCAAATATATACCCAAATTTAATATATGATAATGGCACTTCAAATCAGTATTAACATTTTAAAAAGCTTACAAGGAAAACCGGCTAGTCATCTGAGTAAAACCAAGCCAAATGTTTCTTTTTTTATGGTTAACAACAGAAATATAAAAAGTACTAAGAGTTAACATGAAAAACCAAAAATAAAAGACCAATGATCTTAACATATGAAAAGTTCTTATACTAAACAGGCAAAAACCCAATGAAAACTGGTAGCTCACAAAACTGACTTACATAAATGCCGTTAAAATAAGATTTTAGGGGCTGGGGATATAGCTTAGTGGCACAGCGCCTTCTTGGCAAGCACAAGGTCATGCGTTTGACTTCCAGCATCAAAAAAAAATTTTTTTACTCTCATTTATAATTTGAAAAATCTAAATTCAAAGAAGTACTGTCTTTTACCAATCAGATCGCCCAAATAAACACCTGACTCTGAAGAGCATGAGGAAATAGGTACTCTCACTATTGCTGACATAAATTGGTGTAAGCCTCACTAGCAGGCAATAGGCATCAACACTAAGAATTTTTAAAAATCTTATTACTGGACCCAGCACCTCTCTTCTGGAAAATTACACCCACAGCACTGATTTTTACAGTCTGCAGCAGTACCTTGGTACTCGTCATTAACCGGTTCCAATTGTTTAGGCTGGAAAGGGACGTGCACACAAGACACGCACGAGTTGCGGTCTGCCAGCTGAGCACCAAATGATGAGTACCAGGTCACAGTATTTGTGTCAGTACGTGGAGAGTAAATGCAAATAAATCAATACAGAGGAAACAAAGAAAGAAAGAGACCCAAGCCACACACACACACCATACATATACACGCCCACCTGCCCGCACCCCCAGAGAGCTGGGAGGAGGACTCTGGTGACCGTAAACACAGTGAGGTTAGGAGGGTGTGCAGGCCAACCTGTAGCCTGTGTCTGGCAGTGTCCAGGCAGGTGAGGAAGGCGGCCTGAACTGGAGTTCCCCGGTAGGAATGCAGAGTAGAGGGTAAGCGGGAAGGAGATTCTGAGTGTGTTTGTTGTTTGGTTTGTTTGCTTTGCAGTGCTAGAGCTGAAGCCTGGGCCTCAGGCATGGTTCTTAACACAGAGCTGCACTCCCATCCGGGCTGAGAGACTCCGAAAGTGGTTGATTACACAAGACAGAATAGACATTAAGGATTCACTGAGTATTATATGAGTTCAAACATGGTGACCATAAGGTTGATTAGCCAATTTTAAAGGTAGGACAGAAAATAAGGGATGTGAAGTCTAAGAAGAAATACTCCAAGTAATTTGGAATCCAAGATATAGTACGTTGTTATTTGGGGGATTCTGGCTCTGCCATTTGCCACATTTGTGATCTGAGTTAAGCAACCTCTTTGTAAAATGGGGTAAACATTTATAAGGAACTGTAGTTCCCACATGAAATGTCTGTGGAAAAATGTGCAAAACATTACACATTGACAGTGGCCAAAGGAGCTATATGGAGGGTGGAAAGTAGGTGAGAAATATTTTTTAGTATTTCCTTTTGTAGCCCTGTCTCAAAAAAAGAAACAGAAAAATAAAAAAAAAAGGAAGAAAAAGAAATACATTAATTTTAAAAATGGGAAGACATCTGTTAAATATCCACAGAAAGTTAAAGCAATTTGCAGTGTACACAAACTACTATGCTAGAAAGTAACGCTGCCGAGCTCCGTGCACTAAGTAGATGCAGGAGCTCCACGCACTGCACTGGGGGAGGCCACCAAGCTGACAGAGTAAAGGAAAGAAAGCAGACGCCAAGGACTCATCTCTCAGGAGATGGGGTGGACTGTCCATTCTAAAAATCGAAGACAATAAAGGCAGAAAAAGCCTCTGGATTTAGCATAAGGAACATTGGTGAGCTTTTAAGTGTTCCAGTATATTTGATAGGAAAACAGATATAAATGCAAAAGTATATTTTAAAAACCAAGGGATAAGGAAACACAGCAGTTGCAATGCTCTTTATGAAGTTCCAAACAAAGCGCTTTATAACAAAGTGATTAGTTAATACTATAGTTTTGATTTATTCAAATACCAGAGAAATTTTAAATAAGATAGTTTTTTAAAAGCAATTTTACCATTTCAAAAGTTAAAACATCAAAAAACCTTATAAAATGATTTACAATGTTATCTTCTAATTTCTGTCATGTAGTACATTATTGGGTATCTAAAATGGTCTCAGTAAGTACACAATGATGTAAGGTTCATTGATTCAAATAAGTAAACTTAACAGAACAAACCATAAAGTTCTCTAAATAGCATATAATCATATTTCAATGATGAATCTAGTTCAAGTTTCTGTTTCAAGGACATTACCCATTACACAATTATTCTTACTAGGAGCATTTTCCATACCAACAAAGATGACAAACTATCTCTTCAAATGGATTCCCCTTTCTCACTATCACTAACGCCTTTCTCTTGGACTCTTTGGTCTGAATTTCTCCCTCTAGGTCAGCTTAACTCACTGCTCAACTAGGGGCCCTGGCCTGAATTACTGTTTTCTGGGTCAGTTTCTAAATAGTGACTTCTTCTTTACCCTGGAATGGAATTGGCCACCAGGGATATGTTCTAGAAAAGTTTGGTAAAAAGAAGCTCTTTCTGTTTCTGTCTGTCGATCTGTCTCTCTCTTTCTGTCTTTTTCCCTTCCTCTCTTATCATGTGATACCAGGAACTGAGCCCTGGTCCTTTGCACTGAACTAGATTTTCACACCTCTTTTGTGTTTGTTTGCTTGTTTGTTGTTTGTTTTCTTAAATTTTGAGACAGTGTCTTACCAAGTCACTAAATTGCTCAGGCTGGCCTCAAACTTGTGATCCTGTCTCGGCCCTAGAGTACTGGGAATATTCAGTAGGTATCACGCTACCGAACATCATGCTCAATTGCTTATTCTCCTTAAAGTAAGAATGTTAAGTTTGAAAGTATTGTATTAGACACACAGCATCTCTAAGAGACTTTCTGTGTTTCCACTCTAATAACCTCAAAGAAAAAGATTACTAAAAGAACTAATTCTCTGGTTTCACTTGTCATCTGCTTAGATCTAGCGAAGTACAAATCAAAAACTCTCAGGAGATAATGCCAAAAGTATACCTTCGAGGGTATCCAGAACAAATAACCTTTGCTTTGCAACAGAGAGGTTATATAAATCAAATAAGATTTATTTGTTCAGATAAGAGTGCTCTGATATCAGAATACTGTAAATTATTCAGATAAGACTACAGATAATAATGTGGTACATGAAACTAATACAGATTAATACTAACATATAAGGCATTAAAATTCAAAGATATAAACACAGTAAAATATTTTAGCTGCCATGAATTTTTTTATATTAATAATAATACATCATACTTGAGTCTTAATTTTAGCCCTTCCTTCTGGTTTTTAAAATAGTATGATAGCTTGGGATATTTGAATCCACATGGAATTCATAAAATTAAGCAATAAACTAATAAAAGTAGCCATGGAGTATACATGATTTGAGTTTGGAATACCAAAACTCAAAAAAAAAAAAAAAAAAAAAAAAAAAAAAAAAAAAAAAAAAAAAAAAAAAAAAAAAAAAAAAAAAAAAAAAAAAAAAAAAAAAAAAAAAAAAAAAAAAAAAAAAAAAAAAAAAAAAAAAAACCTCAGCAATAAGATTGGTCAAGTGGAAGACAGAAAAAAGAAAGTAGTGAAGGAAGTCCTAGAATAATAATTACCTTCATAACTGTGAGTAAAACTCAAATTTAAAATCAATACATTGTGACTTTATAAAGGTTAATCATTATGCCTGTTTTCTTCTGATATATTTCAATACTCAATCTATATCTTGGCATTGAAAAATGATTATTCCACTATATTCATTTAATTAAAATCAATACATTTGGTTTTGAGTCAAAGGAAAAAAATTTGGGCAAAACAAATAATAAAAAATATATTCAATTAGGTCAGGGATTTAGTTTAGCGGCACAAGCACCTTATCTGACAAGTGAGGGTCATGAGTTCGATTCCCGTACTAAAAAAAATATATATAATATATATAATATATATATTATATATTTCAATTAAAAAAGGAAAAAAGTCACAAGAAAAATGAATCAGAATTAAACATATCAACAAGAAAAGATATGGTATAAAAATGAAATAATAGTAAGCTATAGGATCAATGAGATAATTAAATTTAAAAAGAGAAACATTACTGTGTAAAAAATGACTTTGGCTGGGAGTGGTAGCACATGCCTATAATCCCTGCACTCTGGGAAGCCGAGGCAGGAAGACTGCAAATTTGAGTTCCTGGTCAACTTACTAACTCATAGAACCCTGTTTTAAAAACTAAAAAAGGAGGGGATATACCAGAATGGCACAGTGCCTGTCCGGCAAGCATGAGGTTATGTTTGACTCCCTGTACAAAAAAAAAAAATTTTTTAAATAAAAAAAGTGCTCAGCCATCTGATCTGACAAAGGGACCAAAAAAATGTGTTAGAGCAAAGATAGCTTCCTCTTTAACAAATATTGCTGGGAAACGCAAAAACTGAATCTAGATCTGAATTTCTTAACATGTACAAAATTAAAAGTGGGCCACAGATCTAAACATTAAAACAGAAGGTAACTGCTGTTTTATAGATAAAATTCTTGACGACACAGGCATAAGACTTTCTGAACAGAATCCCATTGCACAAGAAATAACATCAAGAATCAACAAATGGGATCATACTAAAAGCTTCTTTCTGCAAAGCAAGGGAAACATCCAACAGTGAAAAGACAACCTACAGAATGGGAAAAAGTTTTTGTCAGCTATTCCTTGGACATAGAACTAATGTCTAGAATATATAAGGAACCTCCCCCAAAACAGACTCCCCCCAAGTAAAAGCCCCAATGGAAAAACTGCATAGACACTTGTCAGAAGAAATACAAATGGCCATCAATAAGTATGTTAAAAAATGTTAAACAACTCTGGCCATTACTGAAATGCAAATTAAAACACCACCAAGATTCTATCTTACTCCAGAAAGATAGGCTATCATCAAGAGCTCAAATAATAACAAATGCCCAGTGAGACTGCCGGGGCAAGGCGGGGGAGGAGCTCTTCTACATTGCCTGTGGGAAGTAAACCAGTAAAACCACTATGGAGGGCAGTATGGAGATTCCTCAAAAACAGAAATTCCATTTGACACAGCTATTCCCCTTCAAGGTAACCTCCTGAAAGAGTTAAAGACATCGTATCGACGCAACTCATAATAGCTAAATGTTGAACGTGGCCTGTATACCCACCAAAAGACGAACAGATAAAGATAATGTGGTATTATACACGACTGAGTACCACTCTGCCATAAGGAACCATAAATTTGAGTCACCTGTAGGAAAATGGATTCATCTTGACACAACAATATTAACTGAAATCAGACACACAAGATTCAGTGTTGCAAGGTTTCTCTTATATGAGAAACTCGAAGTATACATAATTTAAAGAATAAATACAAGATAGATCATAGGAAATGGAGATAGATCTTTTGCAAAAGGGAAGGAGACCCTCCCTTTAGGGGGTGAGGGGGAGAAGAAGAAGGGGGAAGAAAAGTAAAACGTACTGTACCAACTCCCCAAGATGACTGCACATTTCTGCAAATATATACTAACAAATATTTTAAAAAGTGGTAATTTGGGAGGCTGAAGCAGGAGGATTCCAAGTTTGAGTCTTGTTTTGGCAACTTAATGAGACAGTCACAAACAATAAACAGTAAAAAGGTCTGGGAACCTAATGTCAAGGTCCTGGGCTGTCTCCAGGATCTTGGGGGGGAAAAAAAAGGTAGAAAATATTACTTCAACTAATTCCAGGGTCAAAAAAAGGAAGTAAAAATTGTTCTCATGGAAATAAAAATAAATAAATAAAATTTATAGCAACACTAAAAGCCCCCAAATACTTAGAAATAACAAAACATGTGCAAGATTTGTATGCTGGAAAACTATTAATGAAAAACTGAAGAAACAAGATATACCATGTTTATGGGTCAGAGAATTCAATGCTATTAAGATGTCAATTCTTGGGGCTGGGGATTTAGCTCAGTGGCATAAGCGCCTGCTTTGCAAGCACAATGTTGTGAGTTCAATCCCTGGTACCGCCAAAAAAAAAAAAAAAAAAAAAAAGATGTCAATTCTTCTCAAATTGATCTATAAATGTGAAGACCCATCAAAATCCCAGGAGGTTTTTAAAACAGAAACTGACAAATTCTAAGTTTAAATTGTCAGGCAAAGGATCCACATTAGCTAAAACCAATTCTAAAAAGAATGAAGGTAAAGGACACATATCACCTGATTCCAAGAGTACCATAAAGCTACAGTAATCACGATGGTGCTACTGGCTTAAACAGATACACAGACTAATAAAACAGAAGGCAATCCAGAAACATTTACTAAGATTGATCAACCGATTTTCAAAAAAGATGCTAAGCTAATTCAATGAAGAAAACATGGTCATCTCCACAAACACTGTATAAATATTACACCTCAATGCCTACTGTGAACCATACACCAAAGTCAACTTCAAATGGATCACACAGAGCTACACCCAGCTGTTCTAGAAGAAAACAAAGTGGTAAATATTTGTGACCTTGAGTTAGGCAAAGATTTCTCATAAATACATTATCCATTACAAAACTACTTTTAATAAACTGAGTCTCATCAAACAAGACACCATATTAAATGCACATACTGGGAGGAAATATTTGCAAAATACACATCTGATAAAAAGATTCATGTCCTGAATATCAAAGAAACTCAGTAAGATAAAAAGCATAACCAAAAATAAACAATCTGAGGAGGCACTTCACCAAAGAGGAGGTATGAATGACAAGCCTGTAAGAAGTTCAGCATTATTAGTCACTATGGAAATATAAATTAAAATCATGAGGAAAAGATGAACCATGCCTTCCCATGAGCCAGGCTCTGCCATGGGGATCAGGAAGAGACTCAGCAAGAAGACAAAGCACGCTTTCCCATGAGCCAGCTGGTGCACAGGCTGGGAAACCAGAGGAGCATCCCCCACCCCAATCACCTGGCGGATTTGGAAAACTCAGGGTGAGATGACAGCAGCTGAGGTCAAAGAACAGCTTGGTGCTCATGTTGTTTGATTGACTTTGCAGGCCTGGGGCTGGTGGTCTGGGCATCTATTTGGAGGATAGCAATGTACATTGTGGCAACTGTGGGGAATTTCCTTCTGCCTTGTTTTTCAAATCCAGTGTTTTGCTCCATTTTACTATTTTGTTTTATTCCTGTATCTGATAACCTTAGTAACTACTTTGAAGATAACAATATGCAGTATAACACTGTTGTCAAATTCCTATCATCTTATTTTGAAAACCTATGTAGCTATTGTTTTTTGTTATTGCTTTGCTTTTGTTGTTATTTTTTAGATTTCTTTGTTTCTTGATTTTTCTGTTTTTTTCTCTTTTTGTTTTTTTTTGCTATTGGGGATCGAACTCACGACTGTGAACTTGCAAGGCAGGCACTTATGCCGCTGAGCTAAATCCCTGGCTGTTTTTTCTCTTTAAAATAAAATTTAGAAAAATAAAATTAAATCATGAGGCGGTACCACTGTGCATCTCCTACGCTTGCAAAAACCATACAAAACAAAGTACAGGCAAAGATATGTAACCATAATGCTGACATGGTATTGGCATGTGTGTAAGACGGTACAGCTATTTTGGAAAACAGTGTGGCAGTGCTATTGTTTGACTGTCCCCTTGTGCTCAGGCTGAAATTTAACTGCTGCTCCCACAGTATTCAGATGTAGAAGCTGGGTACAGTGACACACATCTGTGGCCCAGCACTCTAGGAAACTGAGGTAAGAGGATCAAAAGTTCTAATGCAGCTTAGTGACTTAGTAAGACCCTGCATCAAAATAAGAAATAGAAAGAACTAGGGAAGTAGCGCAGTAAAAATCCCTGAGTCCAATCCCAGTTCTGTAAAATATCAGAACCATTACAAAGTGATTAGGCTTCAAGGGCTCGGGTCCTCGTAAAAGATCAATGCTGTTACCATGTGAGTGCCTTTATTATCTCCGGAGTATAAAAGGAGTATAAAAAGCAGTGATGCATTAAGAAGGCCCTCACCAGATACCAGGCCTGTGATCTTGTGTAGGGTGCGGCGTGATAGCCTCACTGCTGCCACCCCATCCCGCCCTCCTGTGGG